>PVJH01019728.1:0-42157 GCA_004026705.1 Nesogale talazaci
GGGGGGGGGGACGACATGACTCGCAGGCCCCTGCCTCTCGCCTGGTGCTGTGCAGTAACAGGGTGTGCCTCGTTGCCCGTCATGTGGAGATTTTATGGCACTGAGTGGGAACCAGAGAAAGGAACCCCTTTGCTGGGGAATGTGTCGGAATGGAGCAGTTTGCAGCAGTGCAGCAAACACAGTGATCTCAGGAAGTGACTGCAGTCGTGGCTCCAGGGATGCCGCTGAGGCTGTTTTTATCTTTTTATAGGAGAGACCTGGTCCTCCTGGGGAGGCAGCTTATTTCCCACCTGAGGATTGAGGCATCCCAAAACTTGCTCCCTTAGCCCGGAGCACATCTGCAGTCAGTTGCATTTTATACTGGTGAGCGTTTTCTAATAAACCGAGCAGACCCACATCTGGCCACATCAGCCCCAGGGCCATGCTGGGCCATTAGAGAGGGTCTGTGTAATGTACACATTCCTGCTGGAGCTGGGCCAGAGCTCCTGCCATAATGCACAGAGGGCCTCGATTGATTAGGTACTGGCATTCCTCTCCACTTGGTAACCCATCACCTTCCTGAAATATTTCCCTGAGCATTCACCCTTCTCAGAGCTGGCCATTTTTAACATGGATCAGAGATGCATTCCAGCCCAAGGCAGGGCAGTGTGCAGAAAAGACGCGGGCTTTGGCATTCCGTGGACAAGGTGCCCTCCCCAAGTCCGGTGGCTTGACCTCATTTTCTCTCTTCTACTTTGGTTTCCCAAGGGCCACGGCAGTGGGCTAAGGCTTGGACATTCATGGATCAAGCACAGTGCTCCCGCATCATAGTCTTGTGCTGCCCTGAAGGGTGGACTGTGCACTCCTGGTTGTGCCTGGGGACCGGTGGATTGAGGGATGCTGAGGGAGGAGGAGTCCAGGCCTGTGGTCCCAGGTTACTATGCTTTCTCTGGGCTTGCTGAAGTTTTATAGCCTTCGGTTCTCCCGCTGTGAGCTACATTTCCTCATTCTTGTAGGTGTTGTGACCCAGGTTGGCAAGAGATAGATGTATTGAGGTAAGAGCTTGCCAGAAGACTGAGGTGGCAGATGGTTTTATCCTGCTAATCTGTGGGGCAGGTGTATTTTCAGTTTAGCTCCACTGGAAAGATCAGAGTACACCATGGCCAGATGGAGGAAGAGAGCACATGAACCCATACTCCGCAGGAAAGACAGGCTGGAAGGTCTGCGAATTGCCCGGGGATATGTCTTTCTCTTGTTTGGCACTGAGTGAAGAGAATTTGCCATCTCTGGTTCTGGAAGGCACCCTGGTGGTGTGGTGGTTATTCACTGGGCTGCTAGCAGTAAGGTCAGCAGTTGGAAATCAGCCTCTCTGAGGGAAAAAGACAGGCTTTCTACTGCCATAAAGAGCTACCGTTTGGGAAACTCACAAGACTAACTTCACCCTATCCTTTTGGGTATGTCCCCATTGGCCTAATTGGCTGTGAGTTTGGTTTCATTTTTGGTTTGTTTTGGAAAGGAGCCCTGCAGTCTGAGCTCCTAACTTCAAGGTCGGCAGTTTGAAACCACCAGGCACTGTGTGGGAGAAAGAGGAGGCATTCTACCTCTCATAGAGAGTACCAATCTCAGAAACCTATAAGTACAGTAGTACTACCTTGTCCTGTAGATTGATGAGGCGTTGGCAACAGCTTGATGGCAGTGAAGGCGTGATTGCTGCAGAAGTGTGGAAAATGACCCCATAAAGGAGACCCCTTTGCTTCTTACATAGTCTTTTCATGGATTGGACGTTCCACTACAAAAGAGCTTTCTTATTTCCCTACTAGAAATGTGCTCCAGAAAACACTAAGGAAGTGGGCAATTTAAAAAAATAATGTCAGCACCCAAGAAGCCAATATTTTCGTGGGTTTTCCGTGTGGGTTGCGTTTTCTGTGCCTTTTTAATTTACCACTGAAGGAAAAGGAGGCTTTCTGCTCCTGTAAAAGATCTCCTAGCTTGGAAACCAGTGGGGCAGCACGCCTGTCCCTTTTGGGTCTGCTATGCCTCAGAATAAGTTTGATGGCACTGAGTTTCAGTGTTTGAATTTTTCTGAATTTTCCAAGGAGAGCCTATAAGCATATACATATATACATATACATATATATACATTTCTGAGTTTATTGTGGTGGCTCATGCATCTTTCCAGTCTGTCATGCTCTCTTCATAGGATGTGATTTGATAATAGTACTAATGCTCTACTATATGGAGTCCTGATGGTGGAAGGGGTTACATGCTAGCCTGTGAACCATAAGGTCAGCATTTCAAAACCACCAGCTGCTCCAAAAGAGAAAGATGAGGCTTTCTGTGTCTGTACAGAATTAGAGTCTCAGGAACCCATGGGGGGAGTTCTACCCTGTCCTTATAGGGCTGCAATGAGGAGAAGTCCACTCGATGGCAGTGGAGTGGTGGAAGCCAGCCTCATACTCCAGCCTCCACTCGGGTTTGGGTTTGGGGTGTGGAGATGGGTACTTGGTTCCACAATCAATGCTCATGGAGGGATGTGTCAAAACCCAATGCCTTATTGCACTGGGCAAGTCTGCTGCCCAAGACTTCTTTAAAGTGTCGAAGAGCTAGGGTAGCACTTTGATGACGATGGTGCTCCTTACCCAAGCCAGTGTCCTTTTCAGTCATCTCATATCCACATGGGAGTGAATAAGGAAGACCTGAGAAGAGGGGATGATGCATTGTGGTGTTGGTGAAGAAGGGGCTTCCAGAAGAACAGGCATCTGCTTGGAAGAAATATATTCAGAATACTCCTTGAAGTGAGGATGGCTTCTCTTGTACTTCACCTCATTTACATTGGACTGGTTTTCAGGAGAGATCAGTCCCTGGAAAAAGACATCATGCTTGATAAAGTCGATTCACTACCATTGAGTCAATGTTGAAGTGTTGAGGTTTTTGAAGACTGTAGCTGCTACAGGAGTTGAAAGCGCAGTCTTTCTCCCTTAGAGCTGTCAGTGGTTTGGAAATGCTCACCAGATGGATTGCAGTCCAATGCTCAACCACTACACTGCCAGGGCTCTGTCTGAAAAGTAGAAGGTAAGCTAGGAAGAAAGACCATCAAGGAGAGGGATTGGCACAATGGATGCCGCAGTGGAGTTAAACATTACAACAGTCGTGCAGATGCTGCAGGGCAGACAGTGTTTTCTTCTTTTGTACATGAGGTTGCTATGAGTGGGAACCAAGTAAGCGGTGTATTTCTTATTTATAATCCTTGCCTCACACAGGCTGGTATGCTTCCATGGATGCCTTATTTCGATGGCGGCTTCTTGTATGACTGTAGAAGCTGCTCTTTCTTTTAGCCAGCACTACCTGGCTTCTTCACCACACTCTGCAATAGCACCCCTACCTTCAGTCCCCCCTTCATGATGGCGAGCAGTGAGCAGGATCATGTCAAAAGAACTAATTGTTCTTACACTGGGTCTAGAATTAAGTGTGAGTCCTCAATCCATTCATATATCTGGGGTTTTATATGTCTCCAGAGTATTTTAGAGATGTCATTATCATTTTATAGGTCATTCCTCTGGGGCATGAAGTAATCCTGATAGTATCATTAACTTAGACAATTGCTTAGAATTTAAGACACTGTCCAGAAAAGGAAATTATATGAGAATAGACCAGCTATGAACTGCAAAACACGAATCCTTGCCTTGTACAGATTAAGCTCCGAGGTGACTGGACACTATTTACGCAAACGATAGGGGTTGTTTTAGGGCAGAAGTTTCAATAGCTCTCAGGGAGTGTGCTTCTTAAAGTCATCAAAAATGCTGTGAGCACAATTCTACTCCGTCTCCCATGAGGGGGCGCTGAGTTCGAGTCTACTAAACAGAACCTTTTTATTATTATTTAGCTTTACATGGCCATAGTATAATATGCTAAGCCCCTCTCCAATAGTAATATATACACCCTGATCCTGTCCCCTACTCCCAGCTTCTAGCAGTCTGCCTTAAAAAAAAAATCCTATGTTTGGGAAAGATAGTCTGAACATTCTTGCACGTCATCTTTGAGTAGATCCTGGTTCTGTCCTTGGAAGTCTGTTCTTCAATGCCCCCAAACGAGAGACTGGACTAGTGGAAGCCAGCCCCACACTCCAATCTCACCAGAAAAGAGAGAGGGGACCTTCTCCCCAGCTTCTCTGACAGATTGTGTAAACTTAGTGATTAATGGAACAAGAAGGCAGGAAGAATGTCTTTCATTTTAATAAAGAAGAAGGGGGGAAAAAAAGCCTTAGGGGTTGCCTGGTTTTATTCCCAATTAAAAGGGTCTGATTTTGTTTCTGGAGAATGGTTTTAATTTGGATAAATGGTTCAGTCTGGGAAATGCATGCCAGAACCTATGATCTATGAGTGTAATTATTCAGGGTTTCCTGACTGAATAACACAAATGGGCCCCGTTTTGGCTCAGCCTCTGGTAATGGAGTTTAAAGCCTCAGTGCCGTTGGTATGAGACTTTCTCATGAGCCAATTTGTAAGCTTTTCTAATCAGTAAATGCAACTTGCCAGGGACCAGCAACATGCACAGAGAGAGTGCAGCCGTGATGCCTCCTTGAGTCTGGGTAATTTTTTTTATTATAAATTAGCTGGGTGTTTACATTTCACATCACCAGCTTCGTACTCAACAGTTTAAAATACTGCTCACTCCCCTCCAATAGTTTACCCCTCACCCACTCCTTGATGTCTCCCCTTTGTGAACTACTGTCTTTCATGTCACCCAAGTTATCACCTGTCAACAGTGTAACCCATTGCTTTAGCAGACCTCCCTTGCCCTCCCCCCTTTGCCAGTCTCCGAGCTCCGTTTCCTTTGGTATGAAAGTCCCACCCCCTTAGAGCGGTGGTCTCATATCATATTTGTCCTTTTGGGGATTTACTTATTCCACTCAGCATAATGCTCTTCAGGACCATCCATTGTTGTGTACTTTTTTTTTTTTTTTTGGTGAAGCATAGACTGATTAATTTTTGCCCTCTAAAATTGCGTTCACAATTCTAAGTGACGAACGGAACAAATGAGGCCTTGGAAAAAAGGAAAAGATTTCCTTAGAGTATTTTGGATCAGAATGACTGGGATCTTTTCCCATGTGGACATTTGCAGAAGCGATCAGAACCGGAGCTGGAGATGGAGGCGGGAGGCGGGAAGGGTGGGGAGGCTTGTGCATACCTTCCTCGGCTATTCTGCTATTTGGGGAGACTCCCTTGCAAAGCCTGGGGAGAGGACAGAGCACTACTGTGCTTGAGGGATGAAGCGCGGCTTCTTTGGAAAGGCATGCTTGGATTAACACAAAGGAGGCAGGAGATCCTGAGAACTTTGGGGGAGAGATTGGTCATCATGTGGGGGCCTTGTGGCAGAGTCCCGTGGCAGGGAGGTGCCCAAGACAAGAAAAGGAGATTCAAGGAGTCAAAGGGACACTAGAAGATACTTTTAAACCAGAAAGACGGTCTTCAGACCTTTAACAGTTTTTCTTGCTGGTAATAACAACTCAGATGTACTGCTCAGAGTGTTCAATATGAACATCTGTAAGGGAGTTAAGGCATACAAGAGAAGACCCTGTCAGTAGGGAAAAAAAATTATGACGATGTGTGATGAATCCTAAAACTCCCATTTCTCATCAGTAAGTAGCTACCTGGAACTAACTTGGGTTTTCTAGTTGTCCTAGGAAAGTGGTTCTCGACTCTCCTAATGCTGTCACAATTTAATACAGTTCTTCATGTTGTGATGACCTCCCTAACCATACAATTCTTTTCTTTTCTTTTTCTTTTTTTTTAATAATTTTATTGGGGGCTCTTACAGCTACTACAACATTCAGTACATCACTTGTATCAAGCACATTTGCACACATGTTGCCACATACATTTCCAAACATTTCGTTCCTACTTCATAACTGTCATTTTGCTACCGTTATGAATCAGGCGACCCCTGTGAAAAGGATGTGTGGCCCTCAAAGGGGTCTTCACCCAGAGGTTGAGAACCGCTGCCCTATGGGAAGGGAGAGGTGTAGAGGAAGTCTTGTTAGCCACCATTGAGTCATCCCTGACTCATGAAGAGCACATTTATGTCCCAGTTGAACTGTCCTCCAAATGGGCTTCAGTAGCAGATTACCAGTCCTGTCTCCTTCCGAGGTGCCTCCGGCTGGGTTTATATCGGCGAGTCATTCCAGGATGCTTGTTAGCCATGCTGATAGCCACCCCACCCCAAACCTGCCTGATCAGAATTCCTTAGGTTTGGGCTCTCAGGAAAGCTAGGAATTTACAGCTTGTCAAAGATGGTAATAGGGTGTCTTGGAGACAGTGAATTCACTATCTGGATGGTGGCTACAGCATCAGACAACTATAAACCAGGAAGAACCTGTAGACTAGGTGGGGAAGAAGTCTGAGTGGCAGAGGTCATCAATACATGGTATTAGGGATGTTCTTTATCATTCATCTGTCTAAACATCCATCCATCCATCCATCCATCCATCCACCCACCTCCCTATTTTGTCTCCCGCTCCATTTCTTGGTCATTTGCTTGTCTGTTCATGCATTGATGGTGATGTCTCATGAACAGATGGGAAACGCTGTGTAGATGAGGTTGCAGGAGGAGCAGAGGGTTGAGGTTGCAGAAGAAACCCCTGTGTTGAAGGATTGGAATGAAGAATGGTTGGAAATGGAATGAGCAGTTCCGAGAGGTAGGCAGAAGGTCAGCCTGAACACCAGATGAAATGGGCTTCCTCAAAGTGCAGTGTGTTGCTGCACTGCTTCTGTGTCTTCAGAAAGACAAATGGACGGTGCTGGAGAAGGTTTCCACCTTCAGGGTCAGGGTATATAGATGGATGTGGGGCCTAAGCAGAAGAGGAGATCGCAAAGGGCGGAGATGAAGAGAGCCTGCAACAGAAGTGCTCCATGAACGTAGGTCCATGAGGTGAATATTCAAAATCTGCATTGCAATGATATTGAGGATCCTGGGTGGTGCGGTGGGTTAAGCATTGGGCCACTGAGTGAGAGGTTGGCGGTTCTTGGGCACAAACTTTCCATAGGAGAAAGGTGACACAGTCTTCTTTTTCAAACAGTGCTGTCTATGAAGCACTTCTGCTTTGTCCTGGAGGGTCTCATGCGTCAGAATCAGTAGGATGGCAAGTTGATTCTGCCTTACCAGATCCCCAAAGTGCCAAAGGCTAGGTCACTAGTAAATGCATAAGGAACTTTAGAGCATTGGATTCATTACTGGAGACACTGTGAGTGACCATGTGGCAGCTTTGAGGGTGACATTCACAGTTCACACATGCTAGCAGCATGTTTTAGAAGCTTCACGTCTAACTAACTTTCATGCAGATTATTCTTCCTAAGCATCTCTCCATGTTTCTGAATTCTCTTCACAATTCTCTGTCACAATCGGCCATTTCTTGGAAGTCTCTGGAGTCCAGTCGCTGGATGGGTTGAAACCAAAGACCAACCATTGAGTCCACGTCAATGGACAGTGACATTACAGGGAAGAGGACAACTAACTGCCCCTTACGATTTCCAAAGCTTTGTGGAAGTCTTTGTGGAAGCATATTGCCACGTTTTCCTCCCATGGAGCGGCTGTTGGATTCAAACTGCTAACCTTCTAGCGAGCGGCTGAGCGACTGTTACAGTTGTGGCTTTCAGAAAGCATCTGCTCAGCCTCACTCCTGACAGTGGGTGGTGCGGGCCCTCCATGATTTCGCTGTGGCCGAAAGGGCAATTGTCTGCGGCCAACACTCCTCCAGGTGAGGAGATACTTGGTACAAGACAGCCTAACACAGGTCCCCGGGAGCCGCATTCCTTTCCTGAGAGCCCAGGAACAATTGCCAGCAGTTGCAGTAAGTGTGGCAGAATGGGAGACACAAGTGCCAAGTCAGATCTTCAAAGGCTGCTTTAACTATTTGTCTGCTGTGAATTTCCAAGCACCTGTGCACCTGTGTGCAAAGAGAGGCACAAGAACCTGCGACTGATGCAGATAGAGGTGGCTGATGATGTTCACAAAGCATGTGGCGACGTTGGCCTTTGCCCTCGACATCTTTGGGACCCAGAAAGTGCCAGTCTTGCTGCCGCTAAATTTTGCTCCACAGTAACTTCCCCTCAGCTTTTGTGTGTCGGTGCCAAGATGAGACTGGGTGGTGAACCGATACCACAGAAACGCTTGGTCAAGTGTGATCACCACGCTCCCGCAACCCCTTGATCTCCTCGACTAGCTGCCTGGTCTTTTTACTTGCCCACACCGGCTCCTTCCACTGGGTTTTGTTTTTTTTTTATTATAATGTGTATTTAAGGACAGGGATAAAAACATCAGATTTTCTCCTCTGGTGCCAGATGGCCCTGTGCAAATAAGAGAGCCTCAACTCGGGGTGGCTGGGGCTTGAGTTGGCCCTGCCTGTGTTTACTCTCGTAGGGGAGTGCAAAGGCAGCGGGCACGGGAGGCGCAGGTGCGGGGCCATTTACTACCTGTGTAAGCGGGGGGCAAGGACACAGCTTCTCTGGCGTGCTCAAACTGAAAACTGTGGTAAGGATCTCATGAATAGTCAGCCACATCGAGCAGCTCTGGCTGAAGAGAAATTGGGTGATGCGCCTATTAGTTTTCTTTCATCTTGAGGTAACTCACCTTTCAGGCCGTGTTGAATCCAAAGGCACCAGTAGCAGGGCTTCGCGTTCCTCCACTCTATCCCAACAGATTGAGAAGGAGTGGAAGCTGTAGGATTGCCGAAGCCCTCTCCAGCCCCAAAGCCTCTTCCTGGTTTGTTCTTCGTTCTCTCTGACTGTCTGGGTGGGACGGTATGGCTGGGACACTGGCCACACTCCGTGATTGTACCCTTTGCATGCACATGTTTCGAGACAGATGCGTGTCACTTTTTTTATTTTTATTTTTTGGTTTGTGTCTCTCTGGAGTCTGCATGCCTCAGGATAAAAGTCAAGGCTTCTTCACAATTTTTAGCATAATAAGAATTCTGAATTGCCTAGAGTTAGCTGTGTGGCCTTGGGTGGGCCGTATGTCACTTTTAACCTCATTTTTGGGAAAGCAGTTGGAGGAGGACTGGAGGTCTGGTTTGTTGTCCCATACAGCCCTAATTAAGCTGTAGCATATCATAGAACAAGGAGATCAGCATTCAAATGGGAACAATCTAGAAGGTGATGCTTGGTCAGGGGGGAAGGTAGCGTTGACATATGTCACCAGTGTTGTTAATTTTTTTCAAGGCCACTAGTTTTTTTCTGAAAGTTTTAGACTGCAACTAGATTCCACTAACTTTCAGAGAAGAGTACTTTGCTTGCGATTTACCTTATAACTCCAGCATCTTACTTCCTTATTTCGTGAGGATGATCCCCATTTGAAATGGTTGTATGATTGAAAGTTTGCGAAGTGTTAGGAGTGGATGAAGGCTGCCTGTGATCGTCATCACGTACGTCACGGTCTTGCTTTACTCTGCTTTGTAGCACAAGATAAAGTAGTATTGTTTTGGGGAGTGTGTGCCATAGATCTCCCTCAAAATCCCAACTGCAACATTTCTATCTTGCAGGAATGGTTTTTCAGTCTTGTTCTAAAATGAATTCCGGTCTTGATGCAGACCCACCAGTTGTGTGCAATCTCCTGTCTAATACTCAATGAAAGGTTTTTGTTCTCAAAAACGTAGGGCATTTTAGAGCAAGCTCTTGTTGGGGAAAGAGTCTCGCCTTCCACGTATCTGCTTTCTGCTTAGGCGATCCAGATTCTGTTCACAGAGACTTTATTTGGGACTGGCTGCATTTTAGAAATTGGCCCGATTTTGAAGAAAGGTTTTGATCCGTCATATGATACATGCAGGGCCTGGAACCATGTCAACTCACTGGTGAGTTGTGAGTGGTGTGGGCTTTGCCCACCAAACCCCGTGGGAAGATAGCTTGTCTGGGTACAGGTTATCTCTCAGTTGATCCACCTGTCCTTCCTCAAAGAGGCCCGAGCCCACTGCAGGACCATTATCTTAGACCAGTTGGCATTTGGCCTTGGCCCTGGGTAAGACACCTGGCATGCTTTCATCTTGTTACGTAGACTCGACCTCTGCCATCATCGGTCTGGGTTTCCGTGACACACTGTTCCCATTCCAGCTTAATGAAGGCGAGTTTGAGCCATGGGAGGTTTAGGTACCTCAGGCTGCTTACTATGAAAATAATGTTCATCACACCTGAGGGTGGAAGAGGCAGGCCAGGATGGGAGTGGCGTTTATTACTTACTAGGACTCAGGCCTGGGCTGGTAGGTTCACGGACTTGTTCCATTGTTCAGTCACTCATTCATTCCTTCATTCACTTATTCTTTTCTTTCATGCGGCGAACATTTATGATGTGTCAGTATGTCTCAGATATACCTAACTCTGCCCAAATGCTTAAGCTTCAGAGGGGTGGAATATGTCACTCCCTACCTCATAAATGGCAGGGCAGGAGTTGTAGAGGCTGTATTCTTTTTTTGTGTGTTGGTATTTCATTTCATTTTGGTCAATTTTCTCTCTTTGCTTTCCCTCTCTCTTGTTTGAAAATAACTGTAGAGACTACGGACATTATCCCTGACTATATGAGCGTGGATTTCTAAGAACAAAGGCATTCTTCCATGCCATATGTCCTGAAGACTATTGCCCCCCCCCCACACCACACTAAGAGTTTTCAAGCTGATTTAGTGCCATCATCTAAGACCTAGCCTGAACTCAAACTTTTCTAATTATCCCCAAAGTAGTTTATAGCTTTGCTCTGATCCACTTGCGGTTTGCTTATTGTCTTTGGTCATGGGACTGTGTTCTGAAATATAACATGGCTGTCTGGTCTCTTTATTTATTTTTAGTGAACAGAAAAAATAATTTCGTCTGAAAGATAACAGAAATAAGAAATTCATTCTCAACATAGGGTTTGATGCGGTTTCATTGCAGCGTGGACAGATTTTCCCTCTGAAGACATATTCGTGCTGTCCCCTTGGGGTGACTTCTGCCCCCAATCCATTTCTGAATAGGTCTTGAACCCTTGCGGATGCTGCCATGTCTTGATCCACTACTGATTCTTATGCTATGAGCAGGTAGAGAGCCATCTTTAAAGTCAGAGGTTCCAAGAAGAGGGCCACGTCTTTCCTGAAGAAGAATACCTTCTATTTCAGAAAAGTACTAAGACATTTTGCTATGCGGGCACTGTTTAGATGAAGTAGGCACAGAATTAATTGATGTGTAGAAAAGGCAGCAGGAAAAACAATTCTGTGTTTTCAGTAAGACCTTCATAGTTGAGGTGCATGTCTTCTTTACGGCAGCTGGTTTTCAAAAACGTGATCAAGAAAGTTTGTCTGGGTTTGGAGGTGATTTTGCTCAAAGAAGAATTCTCTGTGGGGCCTCAGTGACAGATACTCTGGAATATGTTGTTGTCTGTAGGGTTCAGGGGTAGTTGACAAACTGATGATCTCATTTTTTTTTCATCTGCGGTCCAAAGAAAGTGTTGCATTAGGTCAGAATTGCAATAAGCTAAGAGAGATAGCAGCCAGTTGAACATGGCAATGGTAATGCATTGGTTAGGACCTGAGGGATGGACCAGCACACTAGGAAGCCCCCGGAGCCCAGAACACACGGATCATGAGAGACACTGTGAGACTGTTGTCCCAGTTGCCTGTCAACCCAGCCACCTCCTGGCCCCCCTTTTTTTTGTTGCCTATGTTTATGCTGGGTTAAAGATGAGCTGTTAGTTTACCCCACTCTTAGCCATCCTGAGTTGGATTTCCGGGTTTGTTGTTAAGTGCTATTGAGTTAGTTCCACTCACAGAGACCCTCTGTACAACAGAAGGAAGCACTGCCCAGACCTTCGCCGTTCTCACACGTGTTCTTAGACTTGAGCCCATGGTGGCAGTCACTGTCTCAATCCATCTAGTTGAAGGTCCTCCTTGTATATCTAGTTCCTGGCTCCCTCTTGGTTCACGTCAGCTGCCATACCACTTTCGTCTCTTACGAACCCTCTTCTAAAACCTTGTCACACCAGCGTACTTGGGTAACCGCTGCTCCTCCACTCTGCATTTCTTCTTCACTCCTTGGTGTTTTGAAGACACATCTCGATTTACAAATTTATACTCACTTATCGTAGAATAAAACCTGAACCTAAACCAGTAAAACTAGTTACAAAAGACACTAATTCAAAATGCAGATTTTGACTACCAAGAGCACTAAGGACAAACCATGGCAGGTCAGTTACTGAGGGCAAAGTCTACCATGGACACTGCTAAAAGAATGCATAGCCACACTTGTTACATGGTCCCCGTTTCCCAGTCCCATACCCAGGTGTCTCTCTCTCTTGTAGAGAGATACAAATTAGGGTTCAAGCAGCCCTACTATGAAGTTGATGGTGGTATTTGCCATCAAGTTGATTCCACCTCATTGTGACTCATGAGTGCAGAGTAGAATTTACTTCCAAGGGGTCTCTGGGGAGATTTGGACCACTAATCTAGGGAGTTAAGCAGGTTGCTTTACGCAGGACTCCAAAGCACAGCCTTTTCTCTATGAGACTGCTGAAAGATTTCAGAGGAGAATGCCGCCTGTTTCATATAGATTGTGCAATGTCACACTAGATTTTATGTTAGCAGATATAGCAGCGACCCTGAAGTTTCAGAGAGGGAACGCTAGGTTGGGCGCAGGCTTAGGATGGTGCAGGACTGGGAAGCCTTTCATTCTTGTGCATAAGGTTTCTATGGGTCGGACCCAGCTGCATGACACGTAACAACAGCAACAACAGAGTCAGGTTCAAATGGTGACACTGTTGCTAATTATCCTGGGAGTCCTTGGACCATTGGTTTCTCCTCTCAACACCCCAGTCAGTGTAGAGTTCGTTAGTTTCCATAGATGTTTATTTCTTTGTGTAACTAGGGCAACCAGAGATAATACAGGTGCTAGGCTTAATTTAATGTTCATTACCTTCTCTTTCCTCATCTGCTTCAGGTGTCCCTCTATTCTAAGGCTGATTTACTTTAAGAGCAGAGTTGGCTGTCAATTTTCCTCATGTTATTCCAGAGAGAGCTTATGTCTTTTGTCTAGACACCCAACAGCAATCCCTGACAATGGAAGCCTTGCACTGACTAGCCTAGATTTAGAGTGTAGGAGCTTCCTGAAGTCAGTGACTGGGACGGAAGAGGAGGATATAATTTGTTGGTGTGCAAATGGGAAACTGACAGTGTGACCTTGCTTGTTTATTACCTCAATCGAGAGCTGGCACAATACACAGAAAGCCCGAAGTGCCTGCTGGCATATAAATTAGTACCTAATAAAATGTGGCGATTTACAATAATTTATCTCCCTCTTCTCCTTCAAGAATCAGGGATGGTCTTGTGTGAGTCCATTTGACTGGCCCTGATGGAAAGTTGAGTTTCACAGGAAGGGCTGGTGTTCAGTAGAGAAAGAGTTCTTGGGATCATAATCCTTGACTTTTGATTTTGAGGCCTCTCCCCCTGTTTATCAGCCTATGCCCCAAGAGCTGATTGCTTATTTCATACATTGCAGTCTTTCCTTCTTTAAGGACTGTTTTTAGGGTAGAGATCACTGAGATGTTAGAGATAGTACTGCTTCCTCTCTTGCATTGATAAGAATGCTTCTCAGTATAGAATCGACTTTTGCATGTTTTGTGTATGTGTGTGTGTGTGTGTGTCCTGTGTCCAGTTTGCCTCTCTGTTAACTTTAGAACCTTTAATTGGCCAAGGTTTCAACCTAGAAGAGATTGTTTCCAGCTCCTTGCACAGAAACCTGCTTGAACTTTAACCTGTTTGAGCTAGTCTCCACTGCTTGTTGAAGGTAATGCAATTGACAGGGGTCTGTGTCAATGGGCAGTAACTACTAGTGGATACTGATTGAATTAGCTGTTGGGAGATATGAAAAGTAACGGGCTTGGGCATCATGGGCAGCACAAAAGCAATCTAAAGCTATAGCTTAAGTGTCTTGGGCCTAGAGTGTAGAATCAGCGCATGCTGGATGGTTTGCAATGTAAGTGGCCATTGAGTTGACCTTGTACATTCTTGGAAGTGGTTAGTTTTGAAATCTCCCTCCCCTGTGTGGCCCATAGATATGGGACCTAACGGGCATTGACCTCATGAACATGATTTTCTGTTGTTTTCTGGGAAATAGAAAAGAACAATGACATTCCTTATGCTTAGCGTAACAGGCTGGCTTCATCTGCACTGGACGCAGGATAGAATGTGGCTGGAAATGACACAACTGCAACTAAACACTTATCTCCCTGGATATTCACATGGTCATGTGGTTAGCTGCTGCCACTAAGTAGAAGGTGCTGTTTAAAGGGGAACCGCATCCTCTGTTTACCATGGAGTCATTCAAAATCAAGTCCTTGAAGTCATCCTAAATGGTGCTGATAAAAAAATAATTACCAATAGTCTAAATAAAGATGTGCTCCACAGAATTCCTTTCAGGAATGCATGGCTGACTTTGTCTTTTTCAAGTTTCTAGAGCTCTGTTTGTCCTTGGCTCCTGCCTCATTATAATGCCCTGTGGGCTGCAGATGGAGCTGGCCATTTGGCTACCAATGCTGCAAACAGACACATTGAAGTAGAACGCTGTGGTGGAGATGCACGTGAATTCCTGAGCAGTCTTGGGATCTTGCTGAGTCTTGATCACCTTCCTTCCCTCTCTGCAAGCCAAGCCATTTGGCATTGGCAACTGTATCAGCTGCCTGTTGTTGTGAAATAAACCAGCAATTTCGGTGGATTGCAATAGCCCATTTTCTTCCTCAGGATTCTGGGTTACTGCTTCAGATCACTGTGCCTGTGTTTTTTTTTTTTTTCCAGTGCACTCAGGGGTAGCTGGGAGTTAGGCTCTGCCAGGATGTTTGGGCCATTGGTTTTCCATCACTGCGGAGTCCTGTGTGCAAGACTCCTTCTCAGCATCTAACACCGAGGCTCCGGAGGGCTTAAATGGCAGCTGTATGCTTCCTGAAGACTAGCTACTTGCTTAATGTGGCTTCAATCAAATTCTAATGGCCAAAGCAAGATCAGTTCAGAATCTAAAGGTGGGGCATAGATTCTTATATATATTGTGATTTTCACAAAATTATGGAGTTCCATTGTCAGACGGTGACAGAGACAGGGTCCCTAGGATCAGAGGCCACTTGAAATGCGATTGAGGAGTGTCAACCAAAGAGTCAACCACAGTGATAGGAGAACACCTCCAGAACAGATGATGTATAAGACACTAATGAGAAAGTTCCGGATGAACTGTGGGAGGGCATGAAGAACATCATCTATGAAGAAAGCAGAGGCTACTAAGACAGTAAAGAAAGAAAAGTTTGATAGGGACTTCCAAGAGATCCTGAAACTTGCTCTTAATTGTAGAGCAGCTAAAGCAAGTGGGAGAGATGATGAAGCCAAAGAGTTGAATAGAAAAGTTCAAAGGGACAGTTCCAGAAGACAAAATCAAATTTTAGTCAGATATTATAATGAACTATGCAAAGACCTAGAGATAATGAATACCAAAAGGGAGGAACACACCCTATCTTAAACTGAAAGAACTCAAGAAAAATATTCAAGGCTTGAGTTACTACATTGAGTTTCTATGGGAAAAATCTTGAATGTTGCAAGAAGCATCAAAAGGACTTGGGAAGCATACACAGTCACTGAAGCAACAGGAGCTAGTTGACATCTGACTATTCTAGGAGGTAGCATTTGAACAAGAACCAAGGGTGCAGAAGAAAGAAATCCAGCCTGCATGAGACAAGGCTCTAGGAGTTGATGAATGCAAATTGAAATGTCTCACCCAGCTGCTGAAGCACTAGTAGCACTCACTGGACTATTCCAGGATATTTGAAAGACAGCTACATGACCAACTGAGTGGAAGAGATTCTGACTTGTCCCCATTCCAAAGCAAAGGGACCCAACAGAATGTGCAAGTCATAGACTAATCTTGTTGATATCACATACAAGTTGAGTATTTGCTGCAGATACATTGACAGGGAACTGCCAGAGATTCAGGCCAGATTCAGAAGTGGACATGTAGAAAGGGAGGGATATCATTGATGATGTCAGATGGATCTTGGATGAAAGAGTTACACAGGGAATACCATACAATTGTTTATTTGTGCCTTATTGACAATGCAAAGTCATTTGACTGTGGATCATGACACATTATGAATAATAACCTTGAAAATGGGAATTCCAGAACATTTTTGTGCTCACATAGCGCTTGAACATGGATCAAGAGGCAGTTGTATGAACAGAATAAGGCAGTAATGACTTCATGGTTTAAAATCAGCAAAGATGCATGCGTCTTTATCACTGTGTTTATCATTGTACTTATTCAATCTCTATCCTTAAATCATTTGAGATGCTGGACTATATGAAAAAGAATGCGGCATCAGGATTGGAGGTAGTCTTGGTAACAATCTAAGCTATGCCGAGAACAATCTTTTTTGAGGAGGAGTGGAGCATTTGCTGGCAACAATCAAGGATTGTAGTATTCGGTGTGGATTACCATTTAATGGAAAGGAGACCCAGGTCCTCACAACTGGACCAATAGAAACATATAGATAACTGGAGAAAAGATTGACGTTGTCAAGAGTTTTGCCTTGCTTGGATCCATGCTGGGGGGAGCACAGCCATCAAGATATCTAATGGTGGGTTGCATTGAGTAAGTACTGCACAAGACCTCTTCAGTGTGTGGAAAAGCAAGGATGTGACTTTGAGGACTAAGATGTGCTCGACCCAAGCCGTGGTCTTTTCAGTGGCCTCATAGGTGTGTGAAAGTTGGCGATTGAATAAGACCAATGAAGGATTGATGCATTGATTTGTGATGGTGGAGAACAATATTAAAGGTACTCTTCCCTCCTTAAAGAACAGACTGATCTGACTTGGAAGAAGTATGGATCCTTAGAGTCAAAGAGAGTGAGGCTTTTCTCTTAGTGATAGAAGTGTGTGTCCCACATACTGTGGACGTGTTGCCAGGAGAGGCCCATCAAACTTTCCAAAAAGGAAAACCCTCAAGGAGCTAGAATGACAGTGGTTGCAACAAAGGGCTCACACACAGGAACCACGGCGGGGATGGCACAGGACCAGACAGTGGTTCGTTTGTTTCCATCGGGTCACCTTGGGTAGGGGCGGACTCACTGGCACCTTTCAACAGCAATGACAACAACAACCATCCATTCCCTCAGGCAGGCACCTGTCTGTCATTCCAACTCCTGAATGCTCCTGTGCCTGCCATTGTTGGGGCTTTGAGCAAGCATCATAAGCCCACACCACCCCAGAACTTAGGACGTTGAGGCTTTGATGGGTCCTGCAGTCTGTACATCACAGGTGATCATGATGCAGCCGGTCGCAACTGTGTACCAGAGACTTCTTGGACTGTACACTCAACCCAGAGCTGCTGCTATGATCTGGGGCTTGCCTTGCATGGAGTTGTTTCTTACTATTTTTTTGGGGGGGGACATCACTGCCCTCTGGTGGTGGGAGTAGGAGGCCCAGTCTTTGCTCCTGTGGAGCCACTGCTGGAATTGAACGTCCATCCCAGTGGGCCACAGTTCCGTGCACAACCACTATGCCACCGGGGCTCAGCCCCAGTTTCTTACCATTTTGATTATGTAACTCATCACAAATCTGGACACAGAACCTCCACTAGATGCATATCTATATTTAAGAGTGCATTAGCTATCACCTTAGGGAAGTAAAGTGGGACTTTGTGATATTCACTTCCACCTCTCCATACGTAGCTTCTCCCAGACTTCCACTGGAACCATCACTTGAGGATCTTTCACCTGGTTTCCCCATGTCTCTCCCGGCCTGTGAATGTGCTTCAGAGGGGTCAGGTGAAGCTCCCATACTTGGACAAAGGCACAAGCTGTGAACAAGAGGCTTGGCCTGACCTCATGAGCAGGGTTTTCCTGCAGGAACGTACCTGTGGGAACTTTCTAAGTGGTGACTAACAGATGGGGCAGGTCCAGGAGTCATGACAGGAAACAGCATTTTCAGGGGCTGGCAGCCACCCCCCTCCTGCTTGTAGACACTCCTTGTTCTTTCCATCCAGCCTGCTTGTCCCTGGAACTTTGTTGTGAAAGCGCAGGAGCCAACTGGAGTCAACAAGTGAGTTGAGTTAGAGGCACGTTGGAGTCCACAGCTCCTGGCACGAAGAACTCCCCTATCTTCTCCCTACCAGATGTGCAGCGCTGATCTTTTCTAGGGAAGCTGGGTCCCTTGGGGTGTGTCCTCCTCTGAGGGACCGCCAGCCCATGTGAAAGGAGGGTGAAGACTTGGAGTTTTGCTTTCAGCTGTGGAGTAAGAAAAGACCAGAAAAACAATTGAAGCAGCCTAGCAGAGCATTCCTTTAGAAGATTATTTCTGAGGTGACTCTGGCACTCACTCCTTTTGATTCATCTATCCTCGGGGCTTGTTTGAGCTTGTTGATATGAGGGCAGCAGAACGCTCTTTCCTTTCATGTGGGGAAGCCCACACAGGACTCTGCCACCGGGGGACTGCTTTCATTTTGTCTGCAGAGCAGCAAGGGAGAGGAGACCCTCCTGGTAGGGTAGATTCTGCCACAGGGGAACATGCTGGCTGACGTCCTCCTACCTGAGTCTCCTGAAAACAGACCCCACTTTCATTTCGAGATGTTCTCTACCGAACTCCACAAGATTTGTGCTCTTTAACCTTCAAAACCCCTGAGTGTGTTTGGGATGGACCAATTCCTTACTGGTGTATCTTCTCCCAGGAATAGCACGGCACATTTCCCTCCACCCCTCAGATGCCAGCCGTGGTGATGATTGCACAACAGCAACAGAACAGCAGAGGCTTACCACTTCCAAATGCACCCCTCCCCTTGGGCTTCCAATGCCAGAACACATGTTCATAGGGTCGGTCCTCTCAGCTTGTAAGGGCTCTGGAGACTTGGGTTAGGGTGGAAGCGAATTGCTCAACCCAACAGGGCACGTTCATTATCTTGAAAGCTAGATTTCCTTCAGAGCTTCAGTATTTACTTGGGAAATGAGGGCTCTACTTTTCCTACTTCAGCTAAGAACTCTTGATTCAGGCCCTCTTTCCTTATCAGAATTACTGGGCTAGAAAAACAAAATCAAACATGCAAACAGGAGGCTAGATTAGCGTGAGGCTGACCCGTGATCACGGGGAGCTAGAACTCTGTACTGACTTTTGTTTTCTGTGTCTGCGCCAGGAGTCCTCACCTCCCTGCCGTCATCATCTCAGGGGTATAGTGTCGCAAGGTTCTCCCAACACATACTTGTCATGTTCAGGGTCACAAGGTTTTCCCAACACACACCTGTTGTGTTCCTGGCAACCAGCAGCATTCAACAAGCATGAGGAGAGTGTCCTAGTCCTCTAGCGTGTCTAGAAGATCTGAAAATAATTTGGAGACTCTCCTCAGTTTAATGAACAAAGAGGGTTTGCTGGAAAAAAAAAAACCACATTTAAATTTCAGAATCCCTTAATCTCCCAGGTGAGGAACTTCTCCCCGCCTAATAGTCACTAGGGTTTATTTTCCAAAAGAAGGAATTGGGGCACAGAAGTTTCACAGTAGTCCCTACATGCACAAGTTCCCCCCTACCCCCTTCACCCGAAGGTCTGCATATGTGTGGGTGGGTTTCTGAAACAGAGGCAGAGAGAACAGTTTTTTTTGTGTGTGTTTTGTTTTTTTTAATATTTTGCTTCCCTCAGGCAAATTGTTCTTCACACCCAGGGCCTCTTGGCTTGGTCTCTGTGCATACATTCTTATGCATTCTTTTTGTTTGCAAGATCCCTGTTATTTTGTTAGACTCTATCTTGCAGTCAAAATATCCTGAGGGCAGGGCATGGGGGAAGGGAGAAGCAATATCAGAAAAATGAGATGTAGCAGGCGATCCGTGCAGATGAGTCAGCATGAGTCCTAGTGTCTGTTGAAGGTTTCCTATCCGCTCCAACAGCACCTACTACATGGAAATAAATCTGTTGCAAGAAAGTAGACTGAAGCCATCCTCGCTCACTGAAAAAGCTGCGTCTATTCTCCACCGGCCCTACAGAAACGTCCTTTGAATGTCTTTGCAGAACTCCCCATCCCATTTTGTAACTTGTCCACACTCCCATCCTTCCTTGGCATGCAATTGTTTTTTTTTTTGTCACTGTATCCTCTTCGCACACTTGAAAGTTCATGTGAGATAGATGCTGGTCCTCGTGGGGACGCCATGTAGGAAGGAAAGACAAATCCCATGCGTGTCAGCCCTGTGATAGGAGCTGGGTCACTATGATGCATTGGGTTTTCACTGGCTGGATTTGGGAAGCAGATCTCCAGGATTTTCCCCCTGCTCTTACTCAGCAGGCTCTTCTGAAACCTGTGCCCGAGTCCCTGGAGCCCAAGTCCCCAATGATAGATGGATGGTTGCCATGCTCCATGTGCTTTGGCTTGGATGGATCCCAAGCCTCCTTGGCAAGGTGCGAAGTCTCACTGAACTGAGACTGCCCCTAAAGTTCTACTAGCCTTGAAGCACTGTGAACCTTGTGGGCTCTTTCTCTCTTAGACTTGCTATTTCAGGGCAGGTAAATGATGCCTATGTGAATGATGGGAGGATGCAATGTTAATTAGTGATATGGACAAAGAGCCCAAATTGGCAGAACTGGGGGGGTTACTTTAGATGGAATATCATGTAAGATATGAGGAGGGGATGCTTGGGCATGTGCAACTGTCCTGGGGCACCAACTAGTCCAGCAGGTTGGAGAATACTGAGGCAGGAGTAGATCGAGATGCACTGCACGCCATTGATGGAAACCTCGGATTTTATTCTTTAGGGATAATTTTTAAATCCTTTGAAGGACTTTGTGCTGGGGTAGTAGGAGCTTTGTATTTGAAGGAGCTCCGTCTGTCACTTCTGTGAGGTTCAGAGCATGGAAAACAAGAGTAGATATTGTGATACTGGTCTTTTTATGGGTGGTGTGGCCTGGGATGAAAACAGTGAAGACTACGGAAACTTCTAATTAGAGCTTGCTGTGATGCACTGAGCATGCGCCAGGTGAGAAAGAGAAAGATTCCCACGTACTGAAGTCCTTAGGAATTGGTAGTATTGCTGGAGGCGAGAGGAAGACTAGGGGAGGAAGGGGATTCGAGGAGAGGAAGAAAACCAGGATTTCTGATTCGGAGGTCTGTGTTAATTTTGTCCCAAGTCAGCCACAGGGAGACATGGAGAAAGTGGGAGTACTCAGAAGTCCAGGGGAGGAGCGGGATGAGAGAAGGAAATGGGACCTCTCCCAAAATGCTGGGTGGGTCTGAAGATGACGGGGAGTGTGTGCACATGCTGGGTTCCTGCGGGTGTCCAAGACAACGTACACACAAAGGAGGCACGAGAGAGATGGCAAGATAGGGGAGAGATGGCAACAGGGTCATGGCAACCCAGAGGAACGGGGAAGTGCTGCTGAGAATGTGAGATGATGATTCACTATCACTCCTTGGTGACTAGGAGGGCAGCTTTGGCGGGAGGGAGATGGTTGTCACGGATTCTGGAATGAAGGGCAACAGGGGGCAGCTGAGGCAGTCATGAGAGTCAGCCTTCCAGTTTTCTGCCAGGTAGTTGTTTGGGGAAAGAGCGTGCTGAAGTCACGATATTTAAAAAAAAAAATTGTTTAAAGGATGATGTGTATTATGGTGTATGGTATATTACTGGGGGGGAATGAGATCAAAAAGGGTACATTGGAGTTGAAGATCAGGAAAGGGGGGGGGTCAACATGTATTTAGGTGAGGCTTGGAACAGACTACTGTACCCTGGGGATTTGACCTTAGGCTTCACAACTCAGATTCTGGGAGGTCTGCCTTTCTGGAACTCTAGTTTGCTAACAGAAGACAGTGGCTTTGTTTGAAGCATCAGTTGCCCTGTGGGAGCACAAGGAACACCGTTCAGACACTCAGTGGGGGGGGGGGGATGGGGGAGACCAAGGTGAGGTACTGTTTCCTGCCTGGCTGCATTGTAGACTTCTCTCATCTTTCCAGGAGGACAAATTGATAATGCCCATGGCTATGACCATGGTTTGTGACTCTCTTTCCTAACTTTATTACAGAGCAGCTGTGCTGTCTGGACACAGAGTTTGATGCCTAGTGACCCTGTGTTCTGTGATGTAGACTGAAAGTCCCTTCACAGTTCTGGTTCTCCTCTCTCCCAGTAATTGCTGACTTCCGCACCCCACCCTTGAGATTTTAGCTGATGCAAATCTCAAATCTACAATTGAATGCTGAGTCCCTCTTGCCCAAGCCTATTCTCCTGCCTTAATTTCCAGCTGAAGGCATCACCACAACCATGCTGACTCCCCTGACCCTGTCCTCACTCTTCTCTGTCCTTTCCTCCCCAGGCTGCTCCCAGCTTGGTTTTCCACTCACTACTGCCCTGATCATAGCACATGGGATCTCCTCTCTTCTGGGCTATTTTAGAGGAGGCTTGCCACTTCCATCCTGCCTTTTGACCTCTCCCACCTTTTTCTTTATGGGTTTCTAAGTCCCTTTTCCTCTAGAGCTAAGTTTAACCATAAGGCTATCAAGAGCCCTCCCGCCAGGACTCCCCAGTCCCCAGGACCATTGTCTAGCCTGTAGACTTATCTTCATGTTCCTGCCTCCGTGGTAAACGGAGAATGAATGGGTGAGTGGGCTGGTGAATGGATGATGCTGCCTGCTTGGTCTCCCAACTCACTATTTTCTTCAGCTGCAGAAGCTGACTACAACTCTGGTTCTCTCTCTGTTGGGCTGTTACAGGGTAAACTTGCCTCTACCATCCCCGGACCTTTACTAGATCCTGGTCTTTGCTCCTCCCACCTTTCACTTTATGGGCTTCTAACCCCATGTCTGCCAGGTCTAAGTCCGACCATGAGTCTGACAGGAGGCTTCTGTCTAGCCTGTAGACTTTATCTTCTTCTTGTTCCTGTCCCTTTGATAAACAAACCGGCAGGGAATGAATGAGTGAATGGGCAGATGAATGGTTGATGTGTGTAATTGTAAGTCAGCTAATCAAAAATTCAAAGGGCAGCAGATAACAGGCTTAAACCTCCTCGTGACCTCAGGGTGTGGCCCATGAGTGACAGTGGTCTTAAAATGTGGCCTCTGTCCTTAGTGATTTGCTCACTCACTTGTTCTATGAAGGATGTTGTCAGCCTTGTCTTTCCTGAGAAACACATGGTGATAGGAACCTGGAAGTGCTGACATTCCATTGATAATGCAAAGGCTTGAGAAGTAGGCCTACAATGAAAAGGAGTTGTCAGATAAGGACCCTGTCTTGTGCCCTACTTGAAGAGATGGTGACTGATCACTATTATTCTGGATGGGGACCAGTGGGCTTGTAGGATTAACTGGCACTACCCTGCCAAGGTGGGAATGGAAATGAATTTTTCTTTTTTTGGGTGACTTTCTTTTCTTTCTTTTAATTAAAATAGAATAAAAGATTATTAGTACTATGCCACACAAATTTAAGTGATCACACACACATAGATTTGAAATTATAAACAGCAGAACAAATACTAATTCAATTAGTTCTGCATGGACAAGTCAGTAACACTGAGCACGTTCTTCGCGTTGGGTAATGCCATTCCTCTCCTCTTGTTGGGCTGCTCCTTCTCCATTACCAGACACTCATGGTCCCCTAAGCATCCTAGCTTTTCATTTAAGTTGATGCTGTCAGTTTGATTCCACGTCATTCGTTCTTTAAAATAGGTGATCAGGCAGATCTTTTTGAGTAGTTCAGCTAAACATTAGCTAGACTTTAACCTTAGGATGTTAAGAAGACTTGAAGGGATATTTTTGGTTTAAGGTTTAAGGATCATTTCAGACCCATCATTTCAGGTGTTCACCAAGTCCCATGGCTCCACAAGGCCTCAAGTCCATGAGATTTTGAAATGCTGATCTGCATTCTAGAAAATCTTCCATCAGAAGGATCCGTGGTGATCGTCACACACCCATCCAATTCTGATCTTAGAACTGGGGTCAGTTCTTGGAGTTAAT
Source organism: Nesogale talazaci (assembly GCA_004026705.1). Taxonomy (NCBI): domain Eukaryota; kingdom Metazoa; phylum Chordata; class Mammalia; order Afrosoricida; family Tenrecidae; genus Nesogale; species Nesogale talazaci. The sequence continues at coordinate 23,931 of PVJH01019728.1, forward strand.
TGCCTACAGACCCCACTTCTCTTATTCTTGACTCACTATCTTTCTCTGGTGCTCCAGGCAACTAAAGACCATTTGTTCAGTGTTTTAAGTGATCACTTGTAAACTTTTAAGCCCCGGGCACTATGAGAAGAACTGGGTGGAAGGGAAGTACTAAAAATATACATATCAACTGTGTAATTAACTGAGACGTCTTATGGATTCCAGCCCCAATGCCTCCAAATCAAGGCCCCAAAGATGGTGACGTCTTCGCCGCTGCTCTCTCTCTATCACTGCATGTTCACCACACATCTTTGCCAAGTTAATTTTTTTCACTGTTTCTTTTCTTTTTTTTTTTTTTTTGTAAAGATCATTTTATTCTAAGGTGACCAGACATTCCGCTTTTTAACAATTTAACAGCATCCCACGGCGTTTTAAAATTAAACTAAATAAATTACAATACCATTTTTGTGTTCTATGAATATTTTATTGTGCCATATAGACCAAATTTTTAATCAAGAATCCTCCCCCACCCCCCAATGGTGTCCCCCATTCGGGACTCTTAACAGTTTCTAACAATCCATACATCAGTTGTGTCAAGTATATTTGTACATATGTTGCCATAATTGTTTTCTAAACATTTATTCTCTATTTGAGCACTTGGCACCAGCTCCTCTTTTTCTTTTTAATTTGGATTTGATTTGATTGGGGACTCCTACTAGAATCCATGCATATTTCCAGTTTTTCAAATACATCTGTACATACGATGTCATCACCTTTTCCAAAACATTTTCTTTCTACTCAAGCCCCTGGCAGTGTACTTCTATCAACATCACTTACATTGGTGATTAAGCAGTCCTACCCTCAATAAATGCAATTTTCCGGTGACCACTGTAGTCCCTTCTCAGAGCAACACTGTGGAACACAGCAGTGCCTGGTTCGGTATGTTGTTTTGTTTGAGCCCGTTGCTGGAGCCACACTTCTTCTCACACAGAGTCTTCCTCTTTTTCACAGACCTTTTCCTTTTACCAAGCATCGTGTCCTTCTTCAGAGAGGAGTCTCTCCTAATAACATGTCCAAAGTCTGGCAGATGAAGCCTCGCCTTTCTTTCTCCCTTAGATGGAGCATTCTGGTTGTGTTTCGTCTAAGACAAGTGTGTTCTTGGCATTCCATGGTGCTGTCAATATTTGCCAGCACCATAAGTCAGATGCTTGAATTCTGCTTCAGTCTTCTTTCACATGCCTATGAGGTCATTGAAAATGCCCCAGCTTGAGTCCTTAGTCCTCAACTTGGCATTTGTGTTCTTCACTTTCGTGGTGTTGTGCAGCGCATTTGCCTCATGCAACAAGTCCTTTGATTTCTTCACTATTGCTTCCATGATCACGGAGGATGGGACCAAGCAAAATGAAATCCTAGGTAACTTCAGTCTCTTCTCCCTTCATTTTAATGTTGTGTATTGGTTCAGTTGTAAGGTTGAATTTCCTTTTCTTTACCTTGAGTTACTAATCCACACTGAAGGCAGCAGTTAGCTTTGTTTGCAAGGTTGTTCTTAGCTGTCTCGAAGTCTGTACATTTGCCTATTCTTGTCTTTTTTATAAGTGAGGTCATGCAATAGCTGTCATTTTGTGATTGATTTATATCACTCAGCATGCAATCCTTAAGCTCCATCCAAACTCTAGTATGTTATTTTATGAGCTTGTTGGGATGTCCAATTTATTGCTCTCCATCTCTGAGCAGACAATAATCATACTTGGCCTCACCCGGCCCAGGAATTGACCCCAGGAAGCCTCCAGAGGTCCTTCTGGCTGAGCTTCTCCAGAGGAAGACCTGACTCACCCAACCAACAAGTTCTCACTAGGCCCTACAATGAAAACACCTACTTGCACAGGTAGTAATAAATAAGCAAAAAAGAATGTTTGTTTGAAAAGCATCAGAAGTTAACCCTTGTTCATTCTCATGAACAAGTCCCAGCTTAGGCAAAATTCTGATATTATTTTTCTGATGTTTATTAAAGATCTGCTGTCTTAGCTCCTTAAATAGTTTTGCAACTCTTCTAGCCAGGGAAAGAAGAAATATTTAGTGGACATTGATACCAGAACCTCTTCACGAAGCACCTGGCACCAGCCCATGGACCTACTTGAAGTAGGCAATAATTTTATTATTCTGTTATCAGATGGAGAAATGACTCATGAGATAATGAGCTCATCTTATGCTCCTAGGCCTCTAAAGTGTGATAGGATTATTCAGGGTCCACCTTTGCACCCTCTCTTTTGCATTCCTTATTGCCACATTCCAGGTCATTGCTGTATCCCCAAGGCTCATTACCCAGAAATTCCTAATTTGAGTACACACTGGAATCCCACCAGAGGAAGGAGAGACTTTGTGAAATGAAACTCTAGTTTGAGTTTCCCAAAGATTCTGCTTTCATGGTAGTGGGCAGGGTGGGGGGGGGGGCGGGCGGGGTTAGATATGAATGTTCTTTCCGTAGATTTTTTTCTCAGAAAATCTAAAGGGGCAGACAGGCAAGGAACTGTCTAGATTGATTCCAGGTGGGATATGGAATGCAATATTGGGCTATAATGGACACAGTATTTATCCAAAGCTTCATGTATACCCTTGTGCAGTGGTTCTTAATCTTCCTAATGCCATGAGCCTTCAATATAGTTCCTCCTGTTGTGGTGACCCCCAAACATAAAATTATTTTCATTGCTACTTCATCATTGTCATTTTGCTACTGTTATGAATCATGTAAGCATCTGAAAATACAGGATGTGTTTTCATTGTTGAAAATTGAGCAAAATTAAAAGACATGATTAATCACAAGATAGTATGTAATTTTGTATTGTGAAATATTTATTTCTAATTAAAAATAAATGAAATTTTGTCTTGAAGTATGGTGTGGCCTGGGTAACAGTCTTCATACCGGGTGCTTCTATGTGGGTGCATCTGCAGGTCAGTGGACCCGGCTGGAGACAGATAGAGGAGCAGTGTCTCGGTTCCTAAGACCATGGGAGATATGTGTTTTCCGATAGTCTTAGGTGATCCCTGGGAAAGGGCCATTCGGCCTCCAGCGGGGTTTCGACCCACAGGTTGAAATCCGCTGCCTTAGTGGCTATCACATATAGATCTAAGTAAGGGTTTACTGTGATATTTTAGTCCAGAAAGAAGTTGAGGAGGAATAAAGGAACTAAGCTTTATGGGATTAATTGTAAAACATTGCTCACATGGTTTGTGCCTCATTGTTCTTCACCTCACTGCTTGAGCAGACCATTGTCCAAGGCCGGGACATGGTTCCTTAGAGCCTTATGAATCTCCAAGAGCTGTTGGGGTAGGGTGTTTCGATCGATACACTTATTGTTATGGTTTCAGAAAAACTTATGTTGGTGTTCTCACTGCCTCTTAGATTCAGGGGAAATCAGGAGCTGCATAAATTGTTGAGACTACCTGCTTGTAAATTCATGATTCATGATTATGGCAGGTATAGCACACGGAGCAGGCCAGTCACCTTTCTGGTCCTCAGTTTCATTGTCCTTAATAGAGGAGAGAGAGTTCTTCTTATGTAGCTAAGAGTTGTCAGAGGTGTGTGGAACCCCACACCTGCCCTCAACACACACACACACACACACACACACACACAGAGCACGGTACTGAGGGCATTCCAGCAGGCCTTTAGAATGTTGAACAACTTCTTGGTTGTCTGCTGTGTAACGTAAAACTCATTCTTTTTAAATTATGGTAACAAAATATATAGCAGAACATTGGCTTGTTCGATTGCTTTATAGGTAGAATTTGTAACATTAATTGTGTCCATCATGCTATACAACCATAACTTTGTCCACTTGTAAATTGTTTCTTCATCAGCCTCAGCAGAAACTCCATCAGCCAGCATCCTCCCCCAACCTCCCCCCACCCCCCCGCCCCTGCCTCAGCTCCTATGTAGCCCTGGGAACCACTAATACACTTTGGCCTCTGTAGATTTGCTAATTCTAAATATCACATGTAAGGACAAAATGACAGAACTGTGGTGGTTCGTATAAAAAGGATCATGTAATATTTGTCCCATTGCTATTAGTTTATTTAGTCAGCATGTTGTTTTCAAGATTAATCCATTTTTAAAGCATATGTCAGGACATCTCCTTCTGGCTGAATAAGAATCTATTCTAACCACATATCACGTTTTGTTTATCCTTTCAACTGTTGGTAGGCATTTGGCTTATTTTCAGCTTTTAGCTACAGCGAATGTATCCCATTCAAACGATGTGCAATATGTGTTTGGGGCGCTCTTCTCCATTCTTCTGGGCTTATTCCGAGGAGCGGAATTGCTGGGTCATAAGCTAATGGTGTTTCACTTTTTCAGGAGTTATGTATTTTATATGATGCTACAGAGGTCGAGTTTTAAGTGTCAGTTATAGCATCAACAACTGTGTCTGCTTTCTTCGTTATAAGAGTTACTCCTCATTTCTGGTGGCCTTTGGACTGGTTTAAGTTTTACCTATAAATAAGTTCCACAGTGTCAAGAGATCTTAAGGGACGCTTGCTGAGGAGTAAACGTAGACATCATTATCCCCTGTCTTTCCACGTTAAAGAAGGAGCCGCTAACAACTTCGGGCAGTTTCTGAGGCTCTCCAAACTCCAAATTGGTTGCCACGAAGTCGGTGCCTACTCACAGAAAGCCCCTGTGTGTTTCTGAGACTGGAACTGCTGATGGGGATAAAAAGTTGAGTCTTTCTCCCTCCAAGCTGCGGGTGGGCCAATTATTTGGATCACAGCCCAATTCGTAACCACTGCACTGCCAGGGTTCCTTACATTCTGAGAGCAGGATGAGAATGCTAGAGGAGAGTGTATTTTACAGAAGAGACAATCTGAGATCAGTGGTTTTGTAGTGTGACACAGAGACATTTGAAGTAGATGTGGGGGGCACTCTTGAGGAGTTTGTGGTCTCTGCAGTCCTGATCCTCATTCATCTTCTCTTGCCTAGGACCTCTGCCTGCCAACTCCCAGGGCAAATGAGAAAATAAGCTACTTCTCCTGCTGGGAGGTGAGGCCTGCATCCCACCGTCTTTCTTCCTCTTGCTCATGAAAGCAGGAGAGGAACACTGACAGGAGAGCAGTGGGACTCAGCCCATTTTCAGTACCCATGATGCTTAGCAGCAGCAATGAGCTATCTTGGAGGCCATTTCTATTCCTCTGTTCTGCATTCCTTAAAGCAATAGTTTCTGGTTTTGAGCAAGGAAGTGGGGTAAGCACACATCATTGAAATTTCATTTTGTAGGGGAAGCATTTTTTTCTTTACTTCTCCAAGTTGGGGCGGGGGGAGGAAACACAGGAAAGGGGAGAGAAGAGGGGGAAATGGATCACAAATGCTTATTTCCTTAACGTCGACAAAAACATTCAGCTAAGGATGTAAAAAGGCATCATGTGTTCCTTAAAAAGGAACAGAAAAGTTGTGCTGTCAAATGATGACACTTGACACAAACAAGAGTCCAAGACTAGATGCTGGGCATTCCCGGAGCACAGCTCTTCCAGACACAGCAGATGAGCTTTTCCCTGAGCTGAGCAGAAGCCTGTGCTCAGAAGAGAGATCCCTGAATCTTTGCAACCAGTTAGAACATTTTAGTGAAACAAGATGACTTATGAGGAATGTCCTTGAGAGGAGAGGAGTCATCCATCCCACAGGTATTTATTGGGCACCTACTTTGAGTTCTATCAGAAAAAGAGCAGTGAGGTTGTGCCACTTCAGTACAATCTTGTTTCCACCCCTAGGGAAATCTCTTGCTTATCCCTGCGTGGTGGTGGTTGTGTTGTGCCACTGAGTTGGTTTTCACTCATTGCAACCCTATGGATGGCAGAAAGACTGCCTGGTCCTGTGCTTGCCACCCAAGTGTGCTTATGTCTGAACTCATTATAGGGTCTGAGTCAGCATTGTTTGGGGCAGTGAGATTTGTTTTGAATTCATTATTAAAACCCCTGTGTCAATTCATCTTTCACCAGGGCCTTCCTCTTTGTCTCTGCCTGCCCACTTTGAGTACTTGAAAACCTTATAGATAGCATGAAAATGTTGTCAGGTCATGAAGACTTACTGACTAGAAGCAGTTTATCGACAGAGATCGCACCAGAAGATGAGCTCTCAGATCAGAAGACACTCAACATATGCTTGAGTAAGAGCTACCTTCTCAAAGTAGAGTCTTAGCTTTGATAAGGTAAAGCCTGTGAGAGTAAAGTCTTTCAGATCTCATTTACTGATATTTTCTACTCCAGGCACTGGTCTCTCTGGATAGCACGTCCAGTTATTACATGAGATGAAGTCTTGGTATACAAGCAGTTAATTTACAAACTATGCACTACTAACCTGGCCAAAGACTAGCCAGGCAAATCCACCCCAAGAGGGACTCCTTGAAGAAAGGCCAGATGAAGTCCCATTGGACGTAGGACCCAAAATGTCTGAGCAGGGAAAGGGGTAAGCAGGGAGACATTTGTGCAATTTTGGAAAAGATTTTCATTAGTTTTATGCCTGAGTCTACTGTATCCAAGACCAACACAGAGAAATAATATCTGATAACTAGCCTTTATCCTGCCAGGTCGGAACAGGAGCTGAAATCCAGTTTGAAGATTTCTGGAGATGCCAGTTTGCAACAGCTCAGTGGTTTCAGAAATCCCTTAACGTGAAGATAGGAGTTTTCCATGGTCAGAAATCAATGGACTTTAAAATAGGTCTTATTTAGAATTTAGAAGCACTTAGGAGCTGCTCATACTCAAAGACTAGAAAACCATGGAAAGGAAGACTGATGGGGGATGGGTGTGGAGGGTGGTGGACAGACTGGAGTCTTTTTCCAATGATTTTTGGGAATCTGGACTAGAGATGATGGTACTAGAAACAAACTTGAGAGATGAAGTTTGTAGTCAACGTCTTTGTTTATTTCATATTGTCTCCTCCCCGTCATTCATTCATAAACCTTCATTGATTTCTTATGATGACCACTTGTCTTGTCAGTTTTTTGTACTGTGGTGACCTGTGTGCTGCTGTGATGCTGGAAGCTATTTCGCTGGTATTTGAATTATTATCCAGTCACCGAAGGGAAGAGGTTTCAATGTAGCTTGCAGACTAAGAATAGACTACAAAAAGGAATCAACTGCCCACTTTGAGTACTTGAAAACCTTGTGGATAGCATGAAAATGTTGTCAGGTCATGAAGACTTACTGACTAGAAGCAGTTTATCGACAGAGATGCACCAGAAGATGAGCTCTCAGATCAGAAGACACTCAACATATGCTTGAGAAAGAGCTACCTTCTCAAAGTAGAGTCTTAGCTTTGATAAGGTAAAGCCTGTGAGAGTAAAGTCTTTCAGATCTCATTTACTGATGGGGCACAACTCAAGAAGAAATGGCTGCAGAAAATCTACTAATTATTGGAACTTGAAATGTAGGCAATATTACCTAGGAAAATTGCACGTTGTCAAAAATTAAATGGAACACTTAAAGGTATTTATCCTAGGTTATAATGAACTGAAATTGACTGGCATTGGGCATTTTGAATTAGAAAATCATATGATTTTCTATGCTAGGAATGACAATCAAAAGGGATGGCATTACATTCATTGTCAAAAAGAACATTCCGAGATCTATCTTGAAGTACAATGCTGTCTGTGATGGGATGATATCCATTTGCATTTAAGAAAATTCAATCAGTGCAAGCATGATTCAAAATCATGCACCAACCATTAAAGCTAGTGATGAAGAACTTGAAGAATCCTACTAATGTCTTCAGTCAGAAATTGATGAAATAAACCAAAATAAATCGATAACCATTGGCAATCAGAATGAAAAAGTTGTAAATGAAGGAACAATAATTGGAAAATTTTGTCTTGATGGAAATTAAGCTGGAGATCACATCCAACAATTTTGCAAGGCCAACAATTTAATGATAGCTAATTTTTTTTTCAAAAACACAAAAGGTGACTATAAACATGGACCTTTTCAAGTGGAATACACAGAAACCCAACTGACTACATCTGTGGGAAGAAACTGGGAGTGCCGAATATCAGCAGCTAAAGTCAGGACAGGGGCTAACTACCAATTGTTCAGGTTGAAGTTGTGGGAGCGAAAATGTGTCCTTGAGTCTTTTCACCTGATCTCTGAGACCATCTCAAGAAGAGAGCTGATGCATTGAACAGAGAAGAACCGATGAGGAGGATGTAAAAAAAATATGTAATTCGTGAAGAAAGCAAAAAGTTGTTAAAAAAGCAGGAAGGAAAACTAAAAGGTCAAAGGAGATATCAGAAACTTGTTCTGATCTTGCCCTTCACTGTAAGTAAGCAAAGCGAAGCAATGATGAAGTCAAAGGGCAGCTAAATAAAACAGCATCAAATATTATAATGAAATGTGCAAAGAACAAGAGTGAGGAAACCAAACAGGAAGGATAGGCGCAGCATATCTTAGACTGAAAGAACGCAAGAAAAAAATTCAAGCTTCGAGTAGCAATATCAAAAGATTCTATGGACAAAAATGCAATGATGTAGGAAGCATCAAAAGAAGATGGAAAGAATACACAGGGTAACTGTAGCACAAAGAAAGTCAGCATTCTACCATTTCAAGAGGTAAGCAAGAACCAATGGTATCAAAGGGAAAAATTCATATGTACTGAAAGCATTAGCCAAAAAAAAAACAGGCTCCAGGAATTGATGGTTTACCAATTGAAATGTTTCAACAAGCTGATGATGTACTGGTACCACTAACTCATCTAAGCCAGGAAATTTGGAAGGCAGCTATTTGGTCAACTGATAGGAAGAGACCCATATTTGAACCCATTGCAAAGAAAGATGACCCAACAGACTGCTTATATTGAACAACAATATCATTGACATAACATGGAAATAAAATAAGATGATCAATAATGGTTGTAGCAGTACATTAACAGGGAAGTGTCAGAGGTTCAGCTTGGATTCAGAAGAGGATATAGAATTAGGGATATCATTACTGATGGTAGATTGGTGTTGGCTAAAAGCAAAGAATACCAGAGAGATATTTCCTTGTGTTTTATTGATTATGCCGAGGCTTTCAACTCTTGTGTGTTATAACAAACTTGAGAAGAATGGAGAGTCCAGAACTCTTCATTGTGCTCATGCAGACCATGAACATGGATCAAGAGGCAGTTGTGTGAACAAAAGAAGGTAATACTTCATGGCTTAAAATTAGGGTAGAAGGTATGTCAGGGTTGTGTCCTCATCATTCTTATTAAGTCTGTGTGCCGACCAAATAAGCAGAGAAATTAGATTATATGAAGAAGATTGAGACATCCAGATCGGAGGAAGGTGATTGATAATCTGAGATATGGAGCTGACACAACCGTGTATAATACAAGTGAGGAGGATTTGAAGCACTTGCTGTTGAAGATCAAGACTTGTAGCCTTCAGTGTGGATTATAGCTCAATGAAAAGAAGTCCCACGTCCTCGCAACTGGGCTAATAGGTTAACATCATGATAAAACAGAGAGAAGGTTGACGTTGTCAAGGAGTTCATCTTGCTTGGGCACACAATCCATGCTCATGAAAACAGCAGTAAAAGGATCAAACCCTGCACTGCCCTGGGTTTATTTGCTACGAGACTTCTTTAGACTATTGAAAAGCCTGGATATTACTTTGGAGGACGAAGGTGCGCCTGAGCCAATTCATGGTATTTTCCGTGGTCTCACATGCAGGTGAAAGTTGGACACTGAATAAGGAAAAGCAACGAGGAATTGCTGTGTTTGAATGATGGTGTTGGTGAAGAGTATTCAGAGAGAGTGCCCTGGACTGCCGAAAGAACAAATAGTTCTGTCTTTGAAGAAGTATGACCAGCATACTCCTTGAGACTAGTATTGCAAAACCTCCTCTCAGGAACTCTGGATATGTGCTCAGGCGAGGTTAGTCCCTGGGAAAGGACATCATGCATGGTAAAGTAGAGTGGGACAATTGGGATGATGGTGTATGACTGGACAGTGTTTCACTGTGTTGCAATATAGGGTCGCTGAGAGTTGGAACTGACATGATGGTGCCTAAAACAAACAAAATCAACAACAACAGACAGACAGATGAGGCGCTCTGGTGGAATGGTGGGTTATGTGTTGGGCTGCTAACCTCCCTGATGCTTCTGAGGAGAAAAAGGGTACTTTCTCTTCTGGTACAGTTATACCCTTGCAAATCCCCTAGGGCCACTGTGAGTCGGAATAAATTTTGTGGCAGTATTTTAAGTATTATGTCAGATACTGAGGTTTGAAAGATTACTACTAGTCTCCTTTTCATCCAATGCCACCTTTGAAGTATGGAGAAGATCAGGATTCAGAAAATACTCAAAACATCTCCTATCACCTTGGATTATTTTGGATAATTTGGATTATTATTTTCATGTAAGCATGGTGCCCTGAACATGGTTTTTTTTTTTTTTTTGCTTTTTCGTTGTTGTATTGTCATTGCTGAGTAGTGATGATGTCCTTACATTTTCGTATTGTGACTTTCACCCAGAGGTTATTCTGGATGACAGGATTGTAAAAGGCCCCAAGATGTCACTGAGTCACTGTCCACAATGTTCTAGGCCTCCAAACACAAATGGGTTTCTCATCTGTGCTCTTTGATAAAGTAGCCTGGCAACAGATGTCTCTTGTGTTTGTAATTTATTTCTAGCAATAAATTGATGGAATGTTTTGAGAGACATATGTTGAAAAACAAAACAAAAGCAGATTATGGGTTTCTTATAAAAAGCCAACCCCAACCACCTGTCTTTTAATTTGAGTGCCAGGGATGAATCTTTGAGCTCCTGTGCTCACGGTCATCAGTCAGAGTAGATTCATAGGTACTTGGGGAAGTATTTCTTCATTGCTAGAATTCAGATTCGTTTTTGGTCTTGTGAACACCAGAGTGAAAGTAGTGGTAGCTTCAGTCTGTCTCATGTTCTCCTCAGTGCTTTGACAATGCCTGTGTGCTTTTCATTCACTTTGTAGACAGGATTCTGGAATGGCTCCTGAGTTCAATGTTAAAGATTTGGAGACCAGTGTGATAGAGCTTTTTTCTCAAGGCGCCCCCAGTTTTCTGGAGGAGATGGGTGTGTATGTAGAAAAGAAACAGCTGTTGGTAAAATGGAATATTTGAATAACCTAAAGAAAATAAAGAGGAACGATGATCTGACTGCAGGAAAGGGGCAGAAGGGAATTGATGTCTCCCAGGAAATGATTCAGTGAGATATCTGTACCAAGACTGGTATATTCCTGTTCAGGAGAGGGGTTTTGTTGTGGCTGACAGTTGAAGAAGAGTTTTACTATTTGGTCCTTCGCATGGAAATCTGCTACATGCTGCCAGAACCCGAAGGCTCCCCAGAATTTAGGACTGTACATTGCATTCCACCTGTTCTCTAAATCTTAGCCATTCAGACTTGCAGATGTGAGGTTGGAGAATTGTATCTCACCAATTATGGCCATTGGACACACACATGTGTTGGGCCTAGGGTGAGGTAAGGGGGTCCTGTGCTAGGTGTGTGTCTGTAAGCCAGGGACTCCTCTCCACAAACTGGAAGGTCCTACTAATCATGTCCTCCACTCTTCTCTACATTCCAGGGTTTTCTCTGCTGTGACCACACAAGCAAGGATGTGTGCTCAGAGTTTCAGCATGTATACTCATGTATACATGTATTCTTTAACTTAGGAGTTACAATCGCAATTGAGTATTTCTTTGTAGGAAGCTAAGATCTCTGCAGCAGACATGTGGAAGTCTTATAGGCATGTGACAAGTGTTCTTCCCTCTGTGGTTCTCCCCACCCACAATACTTCCTCTTGTGAATTTAGATGCCGTTTGCTTTCCATGTTCCTCCCTTCTTTTCGTGTGATACACATTTATCTCCATCATGGTCACCTCTACCTTCTTTATGGTAGGCTTGTGGGTATAAAAATATTTTTCATCATTGGTTTCATTTTATTGAGAATATACACAATAGAACACACATCAATTCAACAATGAATACCTTCTTATTCATGTATCATTAATGATCGTCTTGGAGTTACGCAATCATTCTTATCTTCCTTTTCTGACTTGTCTCTCCCCCACCTTAACTCTCAGTTTCTTATAAAATCCTACAAGTTACTGTTGCCTATTTGACCTTGTTTCAAAACAAAATAAAATAAAACAAAGCTTAAAATAAGCTCACGGACCCACCGCCATTGAGATGATTCTGTTTCACTGTGACCCCGAATAGATAGGTCATACAAAGAGCACAAGGCATCTCAGATGGCCAAATTATTAGAACAAGATGTTCTTGTATTGGGGGAGTCCTTGAGTAGGGGCCCACTGTCCATATGTTCCTTTAATGTTAACCATATAAATAAATGTACATAGATATATTTCCCCTTTGTCGCACATAAATGTATTTACATATATATGTGCCCGTGTTTAGATAGTTATAAATGTCCTTTCCCTCCTAGTTCTTTTGTTTATTTCTTTTTACTTTCCTCATGGAAAGCAAGCATTTTGAGAACAATGAAGGAAAAAATGTACAAAAAATGCATGAGACAATGGATGTATGTGTGGATTGTGATTAGAGTTGTATAAACCCCCAAAAAATTATTTTTAAAAAGAGCACAAAGCAGACATTCTTTATAAGTTTAACTGAACTATTGTGTTAGTTTTTTTGACTTTTAAAAACATTGTGTTCCTAACACAATTTGATAAAATAATAGTTTTCCAAGAATTGATGAAGATAATTTAGATAACATATTTACTCTAGGAAAGGAAATTCTGTGTTTTTACCTTTTAACATTTATTTTAAATTATTATTAATTGAGAGCTGATGCATATATCATTTGATTAGTTCAGTCTCATCAAGCAGTATTGTATAACTGCTGCTACAGTTTCCAGACATCCTTTTTCTTCCTGTCTTTCTTCACACTGTCTCCCTCACGCCCCTTTCTTCTGTTTCTGCCCATAGAGGTTTTGGGGGATATTTTTCAAAGGTTGAAGGTTTATTTTAGGGCAAGTTCATCTACCTTCCAGATCTTTAGAAATGTGGGATTCCACGGGGATTTGAAATTCTCTTCATTATTTCCCCTTAATTGATCTGGATTCCTCTGTAGAATATGTGATCAAATGTTCGGCAACAGTAACAGTAAACCAGTAATGAATTTCTGATCTCATGGCAGGGATGCAGTTGTTCATGAAGGCAATTAGTTACACATTCCATTTCCTCCTCCTGTTCTGGACTCTCCTTTTTCCTATGTTGCTCCAGGAGAATAGAGTCCAATTGTGCTTTGGATGGGCTCTCACAAGCTTTCAGGACCCCAGGCACTATGCTGTGAGCAGGAGGTTGAACACATTAGGCACATTAGTAAAGATGCCCGTGAAACTAGGACCTGAAAGCACCAAGCCAAGGAAACAAATTCCACGAGATGTTTGCTTGTATTTAGGCAGCTCAGCAGCCTCTCTCTCTCTGTGTTTTGGCATTGTTATAAATCTTAATCTATCACACTCCTTCTGCCTGTTCATCCTTTTATAGTTGTACAACTTGTTGGCAATAATTACCCGATTTGACTGTACATCCCTACTCTTAATAAAAAAAAAATTCTTTCACTTTAGCTTGATTGAATCTCTGTACTCCGTAAATAATAAACTGCCTCCTGTCCTGTTCCTTTCCCTTTTTTCCTCTCTCACATCTCTGGTAAATGCTACTAAATTTGGTGTCCATACATTTGTCTGTTCCTGATTTTTAAAAATCATTTTATTGGGGGCTCATACGGCTCTTATCACAATTCATACATCCATACATTGTATGTCAAGCACATTTGTGCATTTGTTGCTCACATCATTCTTAAAACATTTGCTTTCAACTTAAGCCCTTGCTATCAGCTTCTCATTTTCCCCTTCCCCTCCCCCTGCTCCCCTTCTCTTATGAATCCTTGATAATTTATAAATTATTTTGCTACATCTTCTTTTTATTTTGTTATATCTTACACTGTCCAGTGTCTTCCTTCACCCAATTCCCTGTTGTCCATACCACAGGGAAGAGGTTATATGTAGAACCTATAATCAGTTTCCACTTTCTACCCTTCCTTCCCTTCACCCTTCTGGTATTGCTCCTCTCACCACTGGTCCTGAAGGGATCATATGTCCTGGATTCCCTATGTTTCTGTTTCCTATCTGTTCCAGTGTACGTCCTCTGGTCTAGCTAGATATGTAAGATAGAACTGGGATCATGATAGTGGGGTTGGGGTGGTGGGGAGGAAGCACTGAAGAACTAGAGGAAAGTTTTATCTTTCATCATTGTTACACTGCACTCTAATTGACTTGTCTCCTACCTGTGACCCTTCTGTAAGGGGATATGCATTACCAAGAGATGGACTTTGAGTCCCCAATCTGTCCTCTCCCTCATTTGCAATGATATAATTTTAGTTCTTTGATGCCTGATAGCTGATCCTTTTATCACCTCATAGTCACACAGGCTGCTGGACTTTGTTGCTTCTGAGTTACATGGCTGCTTGTTTACCTTCAAGTCTTTAGGACCCCAGATGCTATATCTTTTGATAGTTGGACACCATCAGCTTTCTTCACCACATTTGCTTATGCATACATTTGCTAAAGCTATCTTGTTGGTAAGGTGAGCATCATGGATTGCCAGTTTAATAGAACAAAGTTTTCCTTTATCGAGGAAGTACTTGAGTGGAGGCCCAATGTCCATCTGTTGCCTTAATACTGAACCTATACATATATCCACGTAGATCTATTTTCCCATCACTATATATAAATATATTCACCTACGTACATGCCTGTATTTACATCTCTATAAATGCCCTTTGCCTCCTAGTTCTTTCCTCTTTCCTTTTCCTTTCCTCTTGTTCCACTATCATGCTCAGCCTTTATTTGAGTTTCAGTAATTTCTCTAGGTTACCTTACCATTGATCAATCCCTACCAGGCCCCTCACACCCCTCCCCCACCTTGCTACTGATTTTTGATCACTTGTTGTTCCCTTGTCCCTGGGTTGGACAACACCATCTCCATTCCCCCACCTCCCTCTCTCTCATATCCTCCCTGAACCATTGGTCCTGTTGTTTTCTCCTCCCATTTAGGTGATGCTTTCCTCTCCACCATATAGGTGATGCTTTCTTTATACACAGTTTGACCTTTTGTGATTACTTACTTCACTCAGCATTTCTTCTCTTCAAATTCCATCTCCACAATAGCCTGAATTATTTTCCTTAAAGTTCCATATGCATGAATCATATTTTGTTTAGGTTGTCTTTACGTTTGAGCTCCTGTGAACTGTGCTGCAGTGAACATGGCTGCTGCAGAGGAGACCCCAAGTTTCCGCTTTCAAGTCTTCTGGGTATATTATATTCAAGAGTGGGATTTCTATATAAAACTGCATAAAATATAGCTTCTTAGTTTTAGATTTTTGGAAGGACCACCCCATCCATTCCAGTGGATGTGCTCTTTTACATTCCCACTAGCAATGGGTAGACTTGGATTTCCATGTCTGTTATTTATTTTCAAATTTTAGCTATCTTAGTGAGAGTTAAATATGATATGTCATTTCAGTTTTGATTGCATCTTTCTAAGGACTAATGAGCTTGCTCATCTCTCTGTGACTATTTGAATATCTCCACACTAGGTTTTTAATCTTCTAAAGCACCCACCCCAGAGGGGAGAACAACATGCTGCATGTGATTTGTGGGAGGAGAATGGCCTGTGGTTGAGGAGGCCCAGCTCGCCGACCTTGGGGGGTTGAGGGGTGGTGGTGCTGGTGGTGGGGTACCGACAAAAAGCAATGACCTCAAAATTGACTCTGATTCTTTGTCAACCTCCTGTGTGTCAGAGTGGAGCTATGCTTCACAGGGCTTTGAACGCCTGGTTTTTCTTCAGGTCATTCATCCAAAGTAACTTGGTAGACTTGAACCTGCACGCCAATCACATCAACATGTGCACCACCCAGGAATTCACTTCCCGTCTGGAAGCACTTGGCTCTCATTGGCTTTGTGCTTGGCTTTTGAAATCCTCTTCTGGTCACTGACCTTCATCGGGGCTGGCCTTCTAGTTTTGCTTGGGGGCAGAGGCAATCTCTTCGTTCTTTTATTTCCTCTTTCCCTTCCACATGGAGTAATTGCTGAGTGGTGTCGATTACAGGTAGATGTCCGCTGACAGGACTATATTAAGTTATTTTGAAATTCTGAAGCCTGAAGAGCCTGCCGTCTTGTGATTTTTCTTCTAGTGTTTTGAAATCCTAGTAAAGCTGGACACAGAGGCAACTGGATTGGTAATTCCCGGAAGATGCAAAGTCAGGTTTTGCTTCCCTAACTGTCCTGGAAGGCTGTTTCCTCTATCCACTTTTCCTGTGTTTGGCTAAGGAGGGTTTTTTTTTTTTTTTTTGCCTCTTTCGCCGTGCTGCGGTCTGGGGAGGGGGAGGAGAGGGCTAATTCATGTCAGATGGGGGGAAGCTGCGCAGAGACCCTGCCCTCCCTTGCCTGGCTTTTGTTCCCAGCCTCAGACTTCTGCCAGGCAGGGGCCAAGTGGATGTAGAGTGCCAGTCTCTTGCCTCCAAGCAGGCTGCGACCTAAAGGGGTCTTTCAGGCCGCACTGAATCGAACTTTCTTCGGGAAGCCCCAAGACTCAGAAACAGAGCAGGGCATTTCCTTCGCTCTGAACCAGGTTCTGGAAGGCTCTGCTCGCTCAGTGGAGCAGTGTTCACTCCTGGCCCACGTTGTTGGAGCTGGACTCCCCTGCAGGAGAGCGGGGTGGGGCAGTGGCCTGGGGGCCAGGCAGCCTCAGGGATGCTGCGGCTTTGTGCCCTGACCCGTGGACCTCGGGTGTTCTCCCAGGAGCCCAGGCGAGCACTGTGGAGGTGCCAGGTGAGTGGGGCAGGCGGACAGCCGCTTGGCTGGGTGTGCGGGCTTAGCCGGGTATGTGCCTCCGGCAGCTCTCATGGGGGGGGTGGGGGGTGGGGGAGGCTGGGGGGGCTGGGATTAGGAGCACTGTGCATGTGTGCAGACACATACACACCCTCAAGCGTTTGTATGTATGCGTGCATGCCACGCGGAGAAGAGAAGTAGGACTTTAGGACGGTATAAACATAGGTACTTTATGCATAACTGTTTCTCCCCCAGTCGCGTCTTTTAAAAACTGGTATGAAACTTTTTCCCTGGAAAGGCAATGGGGGAATGACCTTTGTTTTTGCTACGTAAAAAAAAAAAAAAAAAATCATTTCATTGAGTGCGCGTACAACTCTCATCACAAGCCATCCGTCCCTTAAGGAGACTTCGCTTGTGCACTGATACCACTGGGTAGGCCTGAAAGGTGGGCTAGCGGGGTATTCGTGTCTACAGGTCAGCCTGCAGAATGCACACGGTGCCTTTACATTCCTCGGAATCGTCTTCCTAAAATCATAGGGTTAAGGTTAATCCAAGAGGATGAGCAGAATCGCCCCAGGAATATTTTCTCTCCGTTGAATAATCCAAGTTGGCATGCATTTCATTTTTGTTTTCTTCCATCGAATATCGTGAAACATTCCGAGGGGCAGGAAGCCATCAGAAGGTGCGCTATCACGTACGACTCGAATCGAGTTACATTCCAATGTGCGGTTGGTTTAACAGCCCAAAAGGCTTGCTTGGAAACCTGCGAACAATGAACGGCTGTGCAGGGAGGCATCCCACCGGGGCTGTCAAGAACGAGGGGTGTCAGCCTCAAGGGGGGCTGTTTCCCAGGGCTGGCCTCAACTCTGCTGAGGGGGGATATTTTTGCAGCTCCTTCATTTCAGGATGAAGTTGTCTTATAGCTTTCTTTGTTCCGTGCCTGCTTCCATCGAATGTTAACAGAAGGTTTCCCCCGTAAAACGTGTGCCTAAATTGTCTTCCTGCAGATAGGGCTCCACACCTCTTTGAAAGAGACCATAGTTTGGCTTGTACGGGTGCTGCCATGAGTGTTGTGTTTTTAAACTGTTTTGCTGCTGTGGCTGCATACAGCTTGGTTCAGAAAACCAAGCCGAGGTCTGTGTGGTTTTGCATTTCTACAGAGTACTCCCTGGCTGAATTTCGCAGAGAGATTTCTTTCGAAGAAGAGATCTCACCTCGAGTTACTGTATACCCTTCAGGCAATCCTTGTGGAACCAGCAGTCTTGCTTGCTCCCTTTCCAATGTTTGGCTCCTAACAATTAAATGCAATTTAGATTCCTGAACTGAGCCTGCTAAAAGCTTCAGTATTGCTGCCGCCGCCGCCCCCTCTGCGTTCGCTGGCCCCACCTCTTTGGGTGA
>PVJH01019729.1:0-42140 GCA_004026705.1 Nesogale talazaci
GGGGGCGAGCCATGGTCCTGAGGCTCTTCCCCGTCTTCAGTGGCCTTCTACTTTGTTGAGCAGGGTGTCTTTTCAATGTCCACAAGGTAGGTGAGACAAAAGCTCAGCATCCTCATTTCTAAGGAGCGTGTGTGCTGTACTTTTCCCAAGACAGATTTGTTTGTTCTTCTGGCATTCCATGTTACTGTCAATACTCTTCTCCAAGAAGCGCTGATTTTTCTGTGACCTTACTTACTCATTGTCCAACTTGCACATGAATATGAGGGGATTGAAAATAGTATGGCTTGGTCATCAAAGTGACATCCTGGCTCTTCGATACGTTAAAGAGGTCTTAGGCAGCAGATTTTCCCTGCAGGACGTCACTTGGTCTTCTCGAACCTCCCCTTGAACTTTCTAACTCCTTTCCTTCATCTTTTTTCCATCTGCTTTAGCAACTCTGCACTCAAGAACGAGCTTCAGAGTCCCTTCTGCCACCCACGTTGATCTTTTCTATATTTCCTGTCATTGCTTTCTTCATTGCATATTTCTAATGTCATCCCACAGCTTCGCATGTCTTCTGTCATTACTGGTTAATGTGTCAAATCTGTTCTTGAGATTCAGATAGGATATACTCATCTTGTTTTTTGGCTTTCTTGGATTTGTCATAATTTTCATCAGCCTCCATCTGAACTGATATATGAGCAATTGACTATGCTTAATTAGCCGTTTCTTCTCATTTTGAGTTGTGCTTCATCTGCCAATGAAGGTTCCCAAGACTGACTACTTTGAGAAGTCACCTCTTTCCAGTCGTGTTTTGATTGCCTTCCCACCTGACACACTCTTCCTCAGCATGATAGTTGACAGTCTTCCACTGCTATTCGTAAGGTTTTTACTCTCTTATCCTTCAGAAGTGGACAGCCAATTCCTTCTTCATAGTCTGTTTATATTCTAGAATAGTGCTTCTCAACTTGTGGGTTGCGACCTCTTTGGGGATAGAACTACCCTTTCACAGGGGTCGCTTAAGACCATCGGAAACACACATATTTCTGATGGTCTTAGGAATGGAGACACCATTCCTCTATCTGGGTCCGCCCACATGCAGATGTGCTGATCTGGTGAGAAAGAAGCTATCTCAACCTTCGCACAGATGTTGGCTTTTTACGCATACTGTCACAAAATGTAGCAATGTAATTTACTGTTGTTATATTAATACTGTTACCCATGCTACACCATGCTTCAAGAGAAAATTCCATTTACTTGTAATTAAAAATATTGTTTACATATGTAATGCATATTGTTTTTGTGATTCATCACTATACTTTAATTATGTTCAATTGGTGACAATGACCTACATCCTGCATATCAGATATTTACATTATGATTCCTAACAGTAGCAAAATTACAGTTATGAAGTAGCAACAAAAATAGTCTTATGGTTGGGGGTCACCACAACATGAGGAACTACATTAAAGAGTCGTGTCATTAGGAAGGTTGAGAACCACTGGTCTAAAAGCTCCACTGAAATCTGTTCACCTTGAATGACCCTGCTGGTATTTGGAATACTGGCGATATTGCTTTCTGCATCAAAGCAATATGCAGCCCCCACAGTCGAACAAATTGACAGATGAGTGGTGGTCCTTAGACATAGTGACCCTATACAGGGTTTGGGGGTGCAGGTATCCCCAACTTCCTCCTGTGGCATGTCTGGTAGATTTGAACCACTGACCTTTCAGTTAACAGTTCAATGCTACCCAACACCACTGCATGGGCTCCTTTACTGACCATGGAGCAGACATAAAACTCAAAACCCATGCCATTGAGTCGATTCTGGCTTGTGTAGCAACTCTAGGTACAATTCTGAGACTGTAAATCTTTGTAAGACAGACAGCCTCATATTTCTCGTGTGGAGTGGCAGGTGGTTTTGAATTGCCCACCTTGTGGTTAGCAGCCACCATGTAACCCACCAGAGCCCCTTTCAGAGGAGAAGGGAGATGTATAGTGGGCCCACAATCTGAAGAACATTCTACTTTCCCATTTGATTCTGTCACTGATAACATTGTCATTTTTCTCTTCACAATCCCCAACACTTGCTCTTTCCTAAGATTAATTTTAGATCTAGTTCTTGAGCTTGTCTAGTTCTCTTTTAATTTTTTTTTCATTGAAGGACTCCTTTATTGCACAACTTTGGTCATCATCTTTATTGCAGTAAATCTATGTTTAGATCAGTGAATCTCAACTCTCTGTCCCAGTGCCAACTACCATCTCTCTAGTCACCTGGCAAATAGTTCCATCTCAATATCTTGTTATCAAGGTGCCCTGATGGCACTCGGTTGCTAACCAACAGCCATTTGAACCCCCGGGATGGTCTGTGGGGATCAGATGCCTGCTTCTATACAGACTCATACCCCTGGAAACCCAAGGAAGCAGTTGTGCGCTGTCCATCAGGGTCAATATTGGCCAGAATCAACTTGGTAACAATGGATGTTAAGTGAGGATGAGTGTGATAACAAGGGTGACCTTGTTACCACCTGAGAGCCAATGCCCTAAACTCATCCGTAAGCAATTAATGATTAAAGCCTAACTGTTTGGTTTTATGTCTGGTGTAACCTCCTTCTTTCCATTAATATTGATCCAGTCTAGAATGAGTGCCTCCTCTGTGGATTGTGGCCTTACCCTATTTCTGACTCTCCTGGTTTGTCTCTTCCCTTTCTTTGCATTTTGTATGCTTCTGCTAGACCCTCTTCATATATCACTTTTTTATCCTCTTTTTCCTCTCCTGCTTAATACCTTATACAACTTCCTTTTATCCCCTGAATTAAGCCTGAGGAACTCTGACTAATTTTTTTACTTCTACCACATTCTCCCATTCTCCCACTATTTTTTTCGCTTACTTGAATCATAGACTCTTGGCCCTGAAAAGGACCTTAGAAAGTCTAAACTTGTATCTTACAGGCAAGGTCCCCCACGAGCCATTATTCAGGAGCAATGTTAACACCTCCAGTGACAGGCAATACAGGGAGGCTCATTCGAATCTCACACACGTTAATTGATGGAAAGGCCTTTTTAGAATGCAGGTATCATCTGAATCTCTGTAGTAATGAATGACTCACTGGCCTTAATTCTGCCTCTTCTTTACATGTCATACAATTCAATAATTCAATCATATCAAGAAGTACTGTTCAATCATCAGCACAATTCTAGAACATTTTCTTCCTTGCACTCATTTTTATGTACATAATTATTTTTTTAAATTTGGCAAAAATATACACAATAAAATATTTTCCAATTCAACAACTTATACATGTATGTAAGTGCCATTGATTATATTCTTCATGATGTGCAACCATCGTGGATATCTTTTTCCAAATTGTTCCACTACCATGAACATAAACTCAATGCTCCTGTGTAAAAGCTCTTCCTCCTTCACCCGTGGTAACCCTTGGTCAAGTTTGGTTTCTTTTTTTAAGTTGTTTTCTTGATATAATGTTTACATATCCTATAGTCCCATTGTTAAATTGCTTTTAAAAAGAATTCTAATGCTCCCTCCTCCCTCCTGTGTTCATTGTTTGCTCCCCAAATACCCTCATCCTCTCCATGCCCCGCCCCTCCTTTCTTCTAATTCTTTTAAATATTTGCACATAGCTATCATGTATTGTCTTCCCCATTTATTAAAATGGTCCTCAGAAATCTCTTTAATTTCTTGCTCATTCTTTTCTGGAAGCTCTTATAATAAAAGTCATCTAGATAAATTGCAGAAAACATACTGCTAGATTCACTCCTCTCAGGTACTTGGAAAGCCACACTGTCCATATTTGTCCATGTTGTGAATCACTTTGGTTAATGTCTTGATAAATTCCAGTTAATGATTCATGTATCCATATTAGAAAAGGAGAGTCTTGAAATCCAGGTAGATTTCCTGCTGTCCAGGCATATTCAGATCCACTCTAGATATTTTAAAATTCTTTATGCCTAAGAGTCCTCCTTCTTGACCTTTTACTTATATCCTCAACCCTCTCTTTCACTGCCAGAACACTTGGATGCTAGGATTCATCTCTTCGTGAATCCCTAGCCTTAGTTTTTGGTGTATAATATATTTTGACACAAAACTTTAAGGTGTTTTGAATTTTTTCAAATAAATCATTTTATTGGGGGCTCATACAACTCTTATCATGATCAATTCATACATCAATTGTATGCAGTCCACATCTGCACATCTGTTGCCATCATCATTTTCAAAACATCCTCCTTCTACTTAGGCCTCCGGTATCATCTCCTCATATTTCCCCTCTTTCCCCACTCCCCCTTCCCCATGAACTCTTAGTAGTTTACAAATTGTCATTGATTTGTCATATCATACACTGTCCGATGTGTTCTTTAATACACATCCCTGTTGTCCATACTCCAGGGAGGAGGTTATATGTCGACCCCTGCAATTGGTTTCCCCTTTCTATCCCACCTTCCCTCCACCCTCCCGGTATCACCACTCTCCCTGAAGGGAATCATCTGTCCTGGATTCCCCATGTTTCCAGCTCTAGTGTACAACCCCTGGTCTAGCTAGATTTGTAAGGTAGAATTGGGTTCATGATAGTTGGTGGGAGGAAGCATTTAAGAACTAGAGGAAAGTCACATCTTTCATTGTTGCTACTCTGTACCTTGACTGGCTCATCTCCTCCCTGCAAACCTTCTGTAAGGGGATGTCACTTCATCTATTGATGGGCTTTGGGTCCCCAGTCTTGATAACCTTGTGTGTAGGCACAGAATGAAACAGGCACCAAGCAAAGGTTTGTTGAATGGTTGGCTAGCCTTGTGTTCTTGGTCAGACCAGATTAAATTGTTTCTTGAGAAGATGTGCTAATTTTACAATTCAAAATCCCCCCTACTTCCCAATGCATAGAACAAAATGAGGTATATACAAGATGCTCAAGTAGGCATTTGCTAACAATGACCTGATGTAATAATCTATCGTTTTCCTCCATAAGTATGCTGTGACTAATGACTAATTACCCAGATCCTTTGAAATGAATTTGTAAACATAGCCAGTGTTTTATTTTTGGAAACTCTAAGTTGTGGACTGAAGGAAGCTTTATTCTGAATGTATTCAACTTCCTATGTTATTATTTAAGAGACAAAGCATTCTGTGGATGAACAAGTAGCACTTAGAAAGTAAATTTCCACTGAGAATCTACAAGGAAATGTATACAGGGAACCAAGACAGACCAGGAAGTTTGGACAAGACAGACTGTATTTCAGTTACCTGGCTAGTCAAGTTTGTACAAAAGAAAAGATACTGCAACCACAGTGACAGTTATTAAAACCCTAGTTACACATCTTTCACCCAGGCCCCTTGATATAGTCATCCTGTTGCTACAATTATGATCATTCAACGAAGGTATTTAATCCCTATTTTAGATGGCTAATAGCACACAACCTTCATTTATATCCCTTAATCCTTTACAGTCTTCAAAAGATTTTCACCAGAAGGGCTCAGTGAGTCTGGTGGTAACAGTAATTATCCCCAGTTTATAGACGAAGAACACGACGTTTGGCTAGAGTAAACACGGTGCGCACACACAGTTCCTAAATGCTGAACCTGAACCTGAGACTTTGATGCAAGTCCTTTGCCTTTGCTGCTTGGATGCTCCCAGAAACACTCCCAACCCTCAGATTTGCAGTCAGCAGTCAGGAGTCTTGTCTCCTCTGGACCCCTGTTGGAGGGAAACAAATTTCCCAAGAGTTTGCCTTCCTTCACCATGTAACCCTTTCCTGCCTGCTCACATTTATTCCGGCATCTGTCTCTTCTGATAACATTTGTACATTTTCTAGCTAAGTTTAGTCAGATTCTAGAGATCCTAAAAGGCTCCTTTATCACACTGTGTGTGGTTTGATGTCACCCTCTCTGCTTCATGTTGCTGTGACATGTTGACTTCTGTTGGGGCAGCATTCCCATAAAGGAAGATGTCCTCTTGAGTTTGGTTAAATATCTGATATTAGCCATGACCTCAAAAATCATATTTTCCCCCTGGCACATGGTGAAGGCAGGTATATTCCTGAGAGAACTTGTATGGAACATCTAGAGATCACAGAGGCATGTCTACTTTGGAATAAACCAGGCGTGATGAACTGGGACCCTGCTAGCAATGTTTTTGACTGATCCTGGACAAGGTCACAATTAACCAGAAATAGCCGATCCTTCTGAGGGGAAGAAAGGTCTCTGTGTTTGGGGCTTACTGAGCTGCATTTCTTCTTCGGTCATCCTTACTTAAGGTCCAACTTTCGCATGCACATGAGACAATGGCAGATATCATGGCTTGGGTCAGGTGCACCTTAGCCCTCCAACAAACATGTTTCCTGCTTTGCTCAGAGCTACGTGTGTGTGTGTGTGTGTGTGTGTGTGTGTGTGTTTGTACATTTGATGAACATTTACAGAGCACGTTGGTTTTCCGTTTAACAATTTGTACATGTTTCGCTGTATGACATTGATTGATTGCATATAGTTCTAGACTTGGCATTCAGGACCATAATCTAAAGGTCATAGCACTGGGGTGGAAGGGTCCATGGAGCTTTCTCTTGTGCTTGTGAATTTTGTTCCACATTTTCTTCCCACTCTCTCCTGACCCCACCTATAGGGACCCCTTTCAGAGCTCAGCCATCGTAGCCAGGCACCATCTAGTTCTTCAGGTCTCAGGATCATGGAGGCTGAAGATCATGCAGTCCATTACTCCAGCAATTGAATTGTTCCCTTGATTCTATGATTTTCTTCCCTCCTCTTTGCCCTGGACAGGGAGGAACCCAAGAGTTGTACCTTAGATAGCTGATCAAAAGATTTTAAATATTTTTAAAAATTGTTTTTGTCAGATGAAACCACTTGTGCAAAGTTATTTATACACATCTAATTATTATTTCACTGTTCTTTGGTCAAGATCTTTGACAGAAATTTCAGAAGTGGGTAAAAGCAGAATATATTATAATCCCTGAGTGTTCATTAGAACCTAAACACTATTTTTTATTGCAAAAAAGTCACAGTCTCTGTGTAATAAAACAGAGTTGGCTGTACCCAGAATTCTTCAATCCTGGATTATTGTTGTTTGAACTTTGGCCCCACTGAAAAATT
Organism: Nesogale talazaci; assembly: GCA_004026705.1. Lineage (NCBI taxonomy): Eukaryota > Metazoa > Chordata > Mammalia > Afrosoricida > Tenrecidae > Nesogale > Nesogale talazaci. Next base: position 7,091 of record PVJH01019729.1, read on the forward strand.
AATGTGGGTTTTATGGAGCTCTGAGAGGTATATCTACATTTCTGTTTCAAAGAGTACAGAGAATGCATGAATTGTACTTGACTTGATGATTACTTAATTGACCAAATCTTGGTAATCCTAAGATAATGCTAATGTAGGCTATTTTGTTTTCTGTGACTTTAATGGTTTTTATTTTTAAGCTGACTCAAATCTCTCCATATACCTGCACCAGAAAACCTGATTTATATTAACTTGAGAATTGAAAAAAATGAGTAGATTTCCTTATGTGAAAAACTGTAGCAAGATGATCATTGTCCCATTCATCATGTCTTCATCATCATAGTCTTCCACAATCTAATTTCGATTTTCCTCTCTTAGGCCTTTCCTTTGACAGGAAGCCAAGCGGAAACATTGTTATTTCTGTTGAACAAAGGAGTACGTACATCATACCATAAAGAAAACCTCCAGGCTAATTAGCACCACTTTTCCAATTTTCATGTCCATGTTCACACTGTATCTGTTGCTATCCTGTAATAAAATGGTATGAATTCAAAATAATTAGAATTTTTCTTGAGTTCTGCATCTGCGTCCAAGTAATGTAGATTTGCATCCACATGTGAATTCATCTGTACAGATGGACTACAGCAAATGTACTGATTGTTTCTAAAAGCTTGTTATCACTAGAATAGCCTGCTTCATTGCTTTCAGAGAGCCAGGTTTTATCTAGCCTGTTCTTCTAGTAAATATAAAAGAGGAGCCCTGGTGGGTTATGCACTGGGCTATTAATCACAGGTAAACAGTTCTGACTTGCTGAGAGAAAGAAAGGCTGTCTGCGCCCATAAAGATAGATAGCGTGGAACCCCGAGGGAAACAGTTCTTTCTGCCCTATAGGGTCACCATTAGGACCCGAGTCAGCATTGACTCAATGCTAGAAAGCTTTTTTTTTTTAATATTAAAATCAGAAAGCATATACAAACCAGAAGTCAGAGTATAACTCAGTATAGTAATTTTGCATTGTGTCACATATTTTGCACTCACTCAGTTCATGCTAGGTACTTTCAAGGTACCATCTTACTGCAAATGAAGAAACTGGAGATTAGAAGATCAGTCACTTTCCCATGGATACAGCAGGTTGGTAATAGGGCCAAGGATTTAAGTCAAGCCTTCTGACTTTAAAACCTGTCACTTAGCCTCTTCATTTTTAAGATCCTGTTTTCCATCTGCACAAGCAAGGCTTTCAAACTGTGATGGTTCTAAGAGCTCTGCCTTACTTAATCATCCAATTAACAAGTATTTATTTTTTACCTACCTATGAGGTCCCAAGTGAGTTTGGGGGAAGTACAGAGACTTTTATTAATTGCACAGAAGAAAGCATGGTTGGTATTTTTACTTTGAAAGCATGAAACCGTGTATGTGTGTGTTATATTTATAGTGGATATGTATCTGTAACCATAGGGTATTTCAGTCAATAGTCAATTCAACAAATATTGTTCAATTTCTACAGGCTATGTGATATTACAAAAGTAAATATAGATTTTATTTGAGTGTCACATCTATTACTTAGTTTGGGACCTGAATTAAGTAACTTTCATTTTTGAACCTTTGTAAAATGAGAATAATAATACCCGTCTCATGTTAAATAAGATAATGTCTGCTAAGCACTTAGCACAGTATCTGGTAAGTGATTTGTTGGAAAATAAAATAATGCGACTTTGCTCATGTCACCTTTCTAGAGACCTGTGTGTCTAACTGAATGTGAATCTCTGTGTAGAAAGTCTCTCCTGAACTCCCACCAACCTCCGGATCTGACCCGGTGGCCACATTGACTTCTGTTGCTATTTTGATATTCCCCAGGAAGCAAAGATGCTTGAGATGAGGGGAGAAGGAAGCATGGCTTTCTTGGACATGTTGAGGCATAGTTCTATTTTATTTTTTTTAAATCATGAAAAAAAAACAAGCTTCATAGAGTGTCAAAGGGTATAATTAAATAGTATAGGAGAGTATAATTGACAATTAAATATTGAAGATCCCATTATTGTAATCCCTATCTCTGTCACCCTCACTGTCATCAAGTCAATGCTTATGCCCACTTATGCCCAATAGGGCAGGACAGAAATGCCCCTCTAGGATTCAGAGACTGTGAATGGGAATAGAAAACCTGCCGTTTCTCCTCTGGAAGGACTCATCTTGTAGACCCAACGCATCATGGCTCTGCCACCAGAGTGTTCTCTAATCCCTATTGGTAGTTTAAACATAAATGTTTTGGGTTTCCTTTTATTTTGCTCTTCTTTAAATGTATTATGAAGTGAAAAAAAAGTGAGTTGTGGTACATTATGTTTAAGGATATTCTGATATAAAGGTTATGTAATGAACTATAATATAATTTTGTATACATTTAAACTATATGTAATGATAGATAAATATATATTTTTAAATACTTGGGTATATAATACTCTGGAACACTCCTTTTTCAGTAGTATAGCCTCAATGTATTTCCATATTAGTATATCTAGTGTTTGTCCATTTCTGCCTAGCTATCCTTTGCTGGGTTATGCCATAATACCTTTTACCAGCACCAGTAGTGGTACTGATAGGTTTCGATATTATGACCAGTCTATAATAAACATTCTTATTCAACTGTCTTTTAGTAGCCATGTATATTAACACGTTGTGCTGACTTATTTATTTATGCTTTTCATGCCTTGTATGATATGGGTCAATATTAAAGTTTTTGCATCAGTTTTATATGCTTCATTCTATAACTTGTTTATTTTATATAGATTCCACTATAGTCATCTTTATGTAACAATTTCTTTTTTAATGGCTATGCTTTTGTTGATATTTAATGTTTTTTTAATATTTAGTGTTTTTCTTTTTAAAACATTTTTATTGTGAATTGGGTGAAAGTTATCTCATTGATTTCGATTCCCACAATGTATTATCACACACCTCACTCCCTTTCTGTGTTTCCTGTTTCCATGCCTTCTTTCCCAGTCCTTCTGAACTTTGTCTTTGTCCTTCGGTACATGCTACCCTTTTCATCTCCAGCGATTGATTATTCTAAGGTGTGCACACATTTCTAATGCTGTTCCCTTCATATACTTGTCTGTAGTTCTCTGGGATTCAAGTTAAGGGCTCGAGTTCAAATCTAGACCCAAGGAGATCTACAGTATTCAGGGGTTCCAACCATCTCTGTTGACCCAGTAAGACCTTTTCTTTTTCTTTTTTTTTTTAATGATTTTGAATTTTCTTGCCCACTTTTCTCCCACCCTTCAAAAGTAATAATTCTCAACCAGTGAGTCATGATCCTTTTGGGAGTCGAATGACCCTTTCACAGGGGTCACTTGATTCATAACAGTAGCAAAATTACCGTGATGAAGTAGCAGTGAGAATAACTTTATGGTTGGGGGTCACCACAACATGAGGAACTGAATTCGAGGGTTGTGGCATTAGGAAGGTTGAGAACCACTGTTCTAAAGTGATCCTTCAGAGCAGTTGGTATTTATCTTTTTCTTTTCTTCACTGTCTCTATTTCTTTTTCTCCCCATCTGTAAAGTTGGAAGTTTTCATATCTTGCTAGAAACTCTGAACCCTTGAATTCACAAAAAAATATAGAAAAAAATGAAACTCCAGATGACAAGTATTGCCCATGTAGATGATTCCAATATGATAGATGTTTTCCCTTGAGTGGCTTGTGGAGTGAATTCATCAGCAGCATCATAGTCCTGGTCTGACTGGAAATCCAGCTCTCCAGGACTAATACTGTACAAAGCTGTTTAAAAAGCTGGCTGAGCCTAGTGTTTGTGTCCGGGACTGCGGCCCAAAGGGTTGACAATTCAAATCCAGCAGAAGCTCTTCAGGAGCAAGGCTGGGCTTCTTACTCCCACCAAGGCAGTGATACCACAAAAAAAAGAAAAAAAGAAAGAAAAGCATACTACCTTGGAGTGATGGTTGTACCACAGCGTGAATGTAATTACTGAAAATAATTAATGTCACTAGATTGTATATGTACACATGGTTAAAGGGGAAAATGTGCTGTATATTTATTCCTTGTTTTTTTAAAAAAATAGGAGAAAAGAGCATGATGCCTCAATTTTAGATGTCATTTTCAGAGTATTAAAACATTTCTTAAAATGTTGAAATGAACTTGTGACCCCATTCCACAAGCTAGTAAGCAATTATGTTCTCTCTATATTTGAATTTTGTATGTGAATGTCAGATACATAAAATGTGTTAGCTCATAGCCATGTTCTTCTACTGTTAATTGTTTGCTGTGGCACCAGAAAATGGAAATACCTCAAATGGCTTAGAGTGCAGGCAGTCTTTCTTATTCATTAACTAATTTATTCAATAAACGTTTTTGAACAGGTTTTGTGTACCAGGCACTGGGGATTGGGGAAACAAAGAGGAATACAAATCCCGTGAAGGTCCTCAAAGTCCAGAGGAAATGGGAGAGGCAGAAGAATAGAGCAATAGACAAAATATCATGTGATTTGCACCACAATGGGTCTAGTGAAAGCAAGGTACAACCGTAGTACAAAGGGTAGTCTCTCCTTAGGCCTTGCCTAGAACTCCTTGCTAAATGATATGATCACGGTCACCCTGTGCAAAGGATACTTGTCCCTGTCACAACTCAACAATGCTCCCGGAGTTGCAGTTCCAGATAGGAGAAACAGCTATCATATATATCGCCGATGCTTATGTCGTAGGAGAGCACCACTCTGAAGCATTCCAGAAATGGAATCTCGACTGAAGTCTCCCAAAACAGATGTATTCCAGAATGGCGTTTACTCAGAAAGTTTCTCCAGAACTCCTAGCGCATAGCATTGAAAGCATTAGAAATTTGAATCGTAACAGACTCCAAGACTGTGTTAAAGTATTACCTTCCTCCCACAAGGCTTCTCAGACTTGGAAACATGACATAATCTCCTGTATTCCCTCGCTTTACTTTTGGGGACATTGGAGACTAATTTTTTGGTCAGAGTTATCTACTGATCTGCTAGAGGACTGAGAACACATCTCACGTTTCCTATCTCAATTCAATGCTCCTTGGTCCATTTTATTATGTTGATTTATTGGATGACATCCAGACACAAGTTTTTCCATCGGGATTTTGTAGACCAATCTACGGTTAACACAGAACCCACAAACACCCTGCTGCCATTGTGCCCAACTTAGAGTGATCTTCTAGGACAGGGTAGCGCTGCGCCTGTGGGTTTCTGAGACTGTAACTATTGATGGGACTAGACCCCTGTCTTTCTTTTACAGACGAACCAACGGACGGATCTCAACTATTGTCTAGTGGTTTGCAGCCCCACGTGTAACCCACTGGGACAGCAGGGCGCCTGCTACCCGACCCCAAATCATTAGTCAGTGTTTGAAGAATGGAATGTGAGCTAATTGCCTTCTTTGCTTTCAACCAATGCTCCCTCTCTCTTACTGTTGCTCCAATGGGAAGGCGACAGAAATGGCTCCAGTCTACAAGCAACGGGTCACCAGGCGTAATCCTCTCACGACAAAAAAAGGAGCAAAGCAGAGAAGAGATTGGTGACTGTATAGAAGTGCATCAAAAAGCCAAAGGGGGTGGGGTGGGGGCGAAGCCAGAGAAGCAATGAAACGTTTAGTACAAAAATACCTGCCCCCAAATGTTTGGAAGAATGCCTGCTCTACGCAATGGAGAGGACGCAGTCAGGTCTGAAGACAAAACGCTGACAATGGAGTACTCTGCTGTCATCACTGGCACCAGTGTCAGAGGGAATGCAACCTTTGGCCAGGCTAGCAAATTCAGGCCCAATCGGACCTGTTGTCTGGTGTGGTGTGGTGTGTTGTGGTATGTTGTGTGGTTGAACACAATTATTTGTTGTTATTTATTAAAGTAGTAATTACTTTTAAATATTGTTAGACAGGACATATACTCCCCATTTTACCTCAGTCCCACCTATTATGTCCACAGCAACTCAGATAAAGAGCCCAGCTGGGAGCCTCGCTCTGTCTTCAGGCGTCTGGATTATGCACAGTGGAGTAGGGAACACGCTTGGCTCCTTTAGGCAATCCAGCATTTCACTGTGCACTGATTTGTGTGGGTCAAATCGATAAGCCTTAGGTGTTAACTAGACTTGGTACCTTAGGAATTGACTTTGTACTTTATGAAACTGACTTGTGGCGTTCAAAAATTCTTAAAATGATGGAAAGAAAACAACATTTATGATTCCAACCACCTGCTTGATTTACAAACTGCAACTGCCTTGATATATATCATTCAGAATGGTTAGCAGCCCAATGTGTAACCCCCTATGTATTACATTGTGTTGTATATTATACGTATATAATTCTGATTGTCAGGAATCTTGACTCAATATCCAAAGACTTGATACTTGAAATAGAATGACTCTCCCAGGCTCCTGCCTCACACAGGGTGGATTTCATAAAAACTTCCTTTTGGTTCGCAGGATCATGTCCCTACAGCATCTGTGCCGGGTGGCATAGTGGATTGTGCATTTGTGCTGCTCACCCCAAGGCTGATGGCTCAAACGCGCCAGTTTCTCTGAGAGAGAGAGATGAGGCTTCCTGTTCCCGTATAGAGCTATAGCCTGGAAACCCACAGAGGCCATCCTGCACTGTCGCCCAGGGTCGCTCTGACTTGGACTCTACTCAGAGCAGCGGGTTGCTTTTTATTTGTTTGGAAAGGAATCCCATTAAGGTTTCTAGTCATCTGACCTCGAGATGGCGAGATTATCTTGGATGATTCTGGGGGGCCCAGTGGAATCATGTCTCTGTACGTGTCGGAGTGAGACAAAAGGGTGCAACGCAGAGAGAAGGCAACACGGTCAGCACTTGATCTGATATTGCTGACTTTGAAGGGAGAGGAATGGGGCTAGTGGCCAAGGAACGCAGTCAGCCAGAAGCTGGAAAAGACAAGGATATATCATTTACCCCACTGCCTCCCAAAGAATCATAGTACTGACGAGTCCTTGAATGAGGGTCAGAGAGACTCCTTTTGTTTTTTTTAAGTAATTTCATTGGGGGCTCATACAGCTCTTATCACAATCCATACATTCATCCATTGTATGCAAAGCACATTTGTACTTTTTTGCCATCATCATTCTCAAAACATTTGCTTTCTACTTAAACCCTTGGTACTAGCTCCTCCTTTTTCCACTCCCTTTGTGCTCCCCCCCCCATGAATCCTTGATAAATTTATAAATTATTATTATTTTGTCAAATCGAACATTGTCCAATGCCTCCCTTTGACCACTTCCTTGTTGTTCTTACTCCGGGGAAGAGGTTATGTGTAGATCCTTATAATCTCTTCTCCCTTTCTACTTCACCTTCCCTCCATTCTCCTGGTATTGCCACTCTCCCCATTGGTCCTAATGGGATCATCTGTCCTGGATCCCCCATGTTTCCAGTTCCATCTATCCCAGTGTACAACTTCTGGATTTGTAAGGTAGAATTCAGATCTTGAGAGTGGGAGGGAGGAAGCATTTAAGAACTAGAGGAAAGTTGCATATTTCATTATTGCTACACTGTACCCTGACTGGTTCCTCTCCTCCCTGTGACCCTACTGTAAGAGAATATCATTTCCTAAAGATAGAGTTTACGTCCCTGATCTGTACTCTTCTTCATTTATAATCATATAGTTTTTAGTTCTTTGATGTTTGATAACAGATTCCTTTGACACCTCGTCATCACACAGGCTGGTGTGCTTCTTCCATTGTTACTTCTCAGCTAGAAGGCCGTTTGTTCACTTTCAAGCCCCTAAAACCCCAGACTCTATATCTTTGAAGCCAGGAACCATCAGCTTTCTTCACCGCTTTTACTTGTGCACACATGTGTCTTCAGTGATTGTGTTGGGAAGTTGAGCATCAGGGAATACCAATTTAATAGAACAAACTGTTCTTGCATTGAGGAAGTACTTGAGTGGAAGTCCAATGTCCATCTGCTGCCTTAATACTAACCGTATAAATACATGCATGTAGATCTATTTCCCCATCATCATATATAAATATATTTACCTGTGTTCATGCCTGTATTTAGACCTCTGTAAATACTCTTTGCCTCCAAGTTCTTTTCATTATTTCCTTTTATTTTTCCTCTTGTCCCACTATTATGCTCAGCCTTCATTTGGGTTTCAGTAATTTCACTCTGTTACATTACTCTTCATCAATTCCTATCGGGCCGCTCACACCACCTTGCCACTGGTTTTGGATCACTTGTTATTCCCTTGTCCCTGAGATGGTCAACACCACCTCCTTGAGAGACCCTTTTTGGAGCCATTTCTAGATGTGAAGGTAAATTTGTGTTTGAATAAGCCACTGAGGTTTTGGTAATTTGCTATGACAGCAATAGAAAACTATTGTGTTTCGAGAGAAGGAAGCTGGATGTGGGACTTACCAAATCAGTGTGGCTCATTTACCTCCACTCAGGCTGTTTTAAACCAAGATTCTGCACCCAAAATGTATAAATTGCTTTTGTAACAGTCATCATTTTTGATGATTAAACTGTAGGTAGTTTCCAAAGGATAATGTTTGTGGAGTTCATCAATATCCTAAATCAATCTCCTGTCAAATATTAAAATTACAAAGCCTTTAAGGATTCCAAGACCAGCCCTCGCAATGTGAGATTCATCATGATATAGCCACTCAGTACTGTTTGGCTTGTGAGCATAAAACATAGTTGCATGTTGACCATTGTTAATTGTAATTGTCATTGTTGTTGGTTCCTGCTGAGTCAGTTCCACCCCACAGTGACCCTACGGACAACAGAATGAAACCCTGCCCTGCCCTATGCCCGCCTCTCCATTGTTCTCACGTTGGAGCCAATTGTTGCTGTCACTGTGTCAGTCCATCCAGTTGAAGGCCTGCTTCTTTTCTGATGCCCTTCTACTTTACCAAGCATGATGTCTTCTCCAGGGACTGATCTCACCTGATAATCTGTCCAAAGTACATGAGACAAAGTCTCACCATCCTTGCCTGGCAGGAGCTTTCTGACTGTACTTCTTCCAAGATTGACTTGTCTGTTCTTTTCACAGTCCATAATTCTTTCAATATTCCTTGCCAACACTACTGTTCAAATGCATGGGTTCTTCTTTGGTCTTTAGAGACCCAAATTACAAATGGCATTAAACTGACACATGTCATAGGTTACTACAAAAACTCTCATCTATACTTGTAAAGTGAAAAAAGAAATATGTTTACCATGGTTTTGTTTCATTTTACAGTTGTTTTCTTTCTTCCAATTAGTATCCACAAAGGAACAACACACAGTGACATCTAGTTATTTCTAAATTGGTATGACACTTAACTGGGATTACCAAATGTGTAGAAGAGGCTGTGTTTCATGTGGCAATCACAACTAGCACACAAAGGCTTGAGAGCTGGATTTGGGGACTATTCACCATAGACAGGAAGAACATGAGTTAGTTGGGAAATGAGTCCTGCCTTGTCCTAACTTGCAAAGGTATATTTTGGTTACTAGGTGAGGAAATAATTCAGAATTGGGTAGCTTCTTTCTAACCTTTCTCCTAAGAAAGATCGTGGCAGAACTAGTCTTATTGTTTAATTTAGGCCTAGCTGGATCGTGGTTCTTAAAGGTGTGTATGGAGGACTGATATAAAAAATTAAGGGGGCACCAAGGTGGGAGGGAGTGAAAGCAGAGGTGAGTGGAAGTGGAGTGGTGAGCAAGACCAGGGCTGGCGTGAGGCAGGTGAGGTACCTGGGACACAAGAGCAAAGGCACACGCCCTCTCAGAGCTGTGCGTTTGCTGAGCCAGCACTTGCACAATCCTGAGAAGTAATGACACCTGTTGACACTTTGTACCCACGGTGCCTCGCCCACCTTGCCCTGGTCTCGCTGGAGGCAGTGAGGACAATGTGGTCATCACTGTACTGACAGTTGTGCGTAAGCTTATTGCTGCTGCTTCAGAAGTTGACTTTTGCCCTGGAACTCCCTGTGCATTTCAGACTGCCCACAAGTTGACTTCCCAGAAGGTTTCTGTGTTAGTCCGGGTAGAAGAGGAACAAATTTCATAGACAAGCATATGGATATAAGGGTAAAGTTTATATACAAAAGGAATGGAACACTGAGAAAGTATTCCAAGCCAGCCCAGTTTAAAGTCCTACGTCCGATATTAACCCATAAGCCCGAAATCAGTCTATAAAGTCTCCTTTCGACTCATGAAGTCACAGATCAGTGGGTGCAGAATCCCGGTGCTGGCAGGGGTCTCCACATGGCTCCTCGCTTCCAGAGCTTGGGTCCATCAACAGCAGAAGCAACTCATCGCTGGCAGAGGTCTCCATGTGGCCGCCCCAGCTTCAGAGGTCTGGCGCCAACAGGGCAAAGCCGTGTGGTCTCTCCGCCAGCTCCTCCAGCTTCTCAGATGCTGCCATCTTGTCTTGTCTGTGATTCATCATCTCTCAGACTAACTCCCAACAACTGGGAGATAGCTTCTCGTCTTCACAAGGGAAATATCGCGAGATTTCCCAGATGTATCAGGAGAAAGCCATGCCTACACAGAGGCCTCATTGGCTAATCAATGGCTATCTCCCGTTTAACAAGCTAGACTCCACCACTACATCTCAATCATGAAATTAACGTAAGCACATGACTGCCACAGCCTTACCTGGAACAGCCCCAGGTCGGTCCTGTATTGAACACAACCTTCCTCCATCCCACCTTTGAACCATCCTTCCTGAAGCTACCCTGGTCATGTATCAGAGGAAGCCAGCCTTGGATACATACATCACAGCTTCAATAGGCGCAGTTGTACAGCAGTAATTATTACTTATTATGGTAAAGTTATAGAGAGCATGAGACAGAGAGAAATCATAAGAGCCAGACATATTTCATGATAGCATGCTCACCTCGGCCCCTTCTGATGGCCCATGTGGAGAGACAGCATGTGGGGAAAGGGATTACATGAGGGAGAGGGGCTGGCAGTAGTGTGGGCAGGAGAGTGGGGCCTGGGTGGAGACCTCTTTACTGGGCCCAAGCCTTATATACCCTTTGATGTCCTGCGAGGCCCCTAATGACAGGTAATGATATATAGGTCGCAGGAAAGGGTTGTACCCTCACAGGAAGGGGATGAGGTAGGGGTGTTCACCTAAACCCAAGGGGAGGAACTCTGGGTATACATGTGACAAGAAAGGCAGACCCTAGACTCAATATGGCTGCCTAACCTAGATCCCCTTCGGTGGACTTGATCTGTCTCCTGCGAGGATGTACTCTATTGGTATGCTTATCAGAAGGGAGTGGACCTACTTGAGGCTGAGACAGGCTATAGCTAGTTACCCTAAAGAAGAATCGCTCCTGACCTAGGTGCATAGTCATATTCCAAGTATACCAAGCCACTTAAGTTTGGCATATATTTCGGGAGATCACCTAGGAAAAATCTTTGTTTCCCACAGTCATGCCTCTCAAGAGACCTTGATCCTATGGGGGACTCTGAACCCAAAACATGTCTCCCGTGTGCTAGAGAAACTTCAGGGAACAGGGATTCATTCAGCCCTCCTCTGTCCGTGCCTTGTGATTTCAGGAAACTCTTTTTCGTCGGCAAGAACTTCAGTCTGTTTTTTACAAATACAAGTATTTAAAATTGTAGTGGTAAGCTACAGATGGTGTTGTGACCAGACGTCTTGCTTTTGGTGGGACAGCCCCAATATTAAACATCTTTTCCTGCGTCCTATGGCATTTTTTTAAAGTCCCGATTTTTGGAAAGAATGCACAACAGGCCAGAGAATCCTCCTCTACCCCCTCTCCCCCCCCCCCATCAATGGTGTTAAAATCTGGTCACTTTACCCGGGTGTTCTTTGCATAGTAGACATGCTGCCATGTCCAAGTCAGCATTTGTACAAGGGTGCCAGTTACAGAAAGTGCCCACATGACCCAGCTTAGATGTAAAATAGGTTTGATAAAAGAAAAGCAGACATAACTTGAGATAAGCAGTGCAGACACAGCCTCTCAACCCTCATCCACTGCCGAGGGCGGGCGCATGCTGTGGGCCACCCAGGCCGCAGTTCCGACAAGTGCTCCCTGGGTTGATAGGGTCGGGGCCAGGGGACATCTGCTTGATTGTGCAATAGTCGAAGCTCCCTGGTCCAGGTGAGCGGCCTTATGAGAAAGGGAGAATCTCTGGAACCCAGTACTTGGGCATCAGCCCGTGTGTCCAGTTAGCTGAGCCAGCTCTCTGCTACGCTAGCAGAGAGAGGAGGCGCCGAGTCTCAGGGTCACTCAGGTTTGTTCCTTGCCCACCTCGGGCTGACGTTTCCCTCGCCCGAAGGCGGGCGTCGGGAGAGGAAGGACCCGACCTCGGGCATCTTTGAGCGCCCAGGATGCCCCTCCTGTGGTCCCACACTTAGTGCAGATCTGTGGACCCAGGGCGGACGTGATCCGCTCCCCGAGGTGCGGAGGGAATGCCGAATTGAAAATCAAAAAGGAAGTGTTTCCGCGGCAGCGTGAAGATGCAGGTCACGCGGATACTCGGGCAGGGGACAAACGAATTCATCTGGCTATCGCCATGTGGAAAAGGCGTGGTGTCCCCCCACCTCCCACCCCTTTTCACTTTTGCACCCAAACAGTTGTTTCTGCCCTATTGAGAGGAGGAGTGGAGACGAAAGACCGCTCGTGGCTGGGGCCGCGGGCTCTCTGGACGGCCTTTCTAGTGCGCGCAGATGGGACATACGGAGGGGAGAAAGTACTTTGGGGGTAAACAGCAGGATCCATTGGAGAAATATTTTCCTTATGTCATTTTAGTATTCAGAATAATCATGATGATGATGACGGCTGCGATGCTGTGGTGAGATGTCGCTGAGCGGGTTTCATTTGGTGGCAGTTCCTGTAGGTCAGGGCATAAGTGCCTCTGCCCCTTTCCCAGGCTCCATAGACATTGCTCTGTCTCCTCTCCTGGGGAGCTCTTGGGGGCTTACCACCTCCAAAGTCCTAGGGGGACAGCAGCTGAGCAATTCCCCAGCACATCAGGGCTCTGGAGAGCAGATCTGCCCCCGCCTACACTGTGCTGAGGGCTCGATCTGGCTTACCTCGTTCTGCTCGCAGTCTGGTGGGGCGGTTAATCTTGATGACACCAGTGGCCTGCCCGTTCTCGGGCCTTGGTTCCCATCAGAGGCTCCCAGGCTTACAGGTATGTTCCTTAAAAAAAATTTTTTTTAATCATTTTATAGAGTGCTCTTATAACTTTTCTTATAAACCATGCATCAATTGTATCTGACATATTTGTACATATCTTCCATCATTCTTTTCTAGACCTTTACTTTCCATTGAGCCCTTGGGATCAGATCCTCTTTTTCATCACCACCACCCCTACCCCCAGCCCTCATGGCACCTTGATAGATTGTAGATTGTTCATTATTTTCAAGTCTCACGCCGACCGCTGTCTCCCTTCCCCTCTGGTTTCTGTTGCTCTTCCCCTGGCTGGGGATGTGGGGTTGCGTGTCACTCATTGCAATCAGTACCCCCCTCCACTATTGGTATCTCTATTTCCATTCCTGTTCCTGAGTCCCATGTGTTGTGAGTTTTATCTCTTGCCTATGTCTGTGTACTTGCTTCCGTCAGGTCTGGCTTGTGGGGTAGCACTGAGCTGTCATATAAGTATATTGGAGCTAGAGATCCAGTCAAACAGGTTTTGCTGGGGCCTTTCCAAAGTTTCCCAAGTTGGCAGCCATCTTTTCCTGCAGTCTATGGTGTCATTCAGTCATACCAGGGACATGGCATCCTATTCCGATTATCCCCAGGGTGTGTCACCACAACGCCCGCTGTACAAACAGGCCTTGACCCTGCACTGGTCTCTGGACTTACTTCCATTCTTTTGATTGGAACACTTGCCTAAAAAGAAAGCTATCCCTAATGGGCTGGTTAACAGTTTTCCTGTTAGCCAGGGGGGAAAACGACACGCAAATGCTTCTTTTTTTTCATTTTGAAAAAAAGAAACTGCTCATGAAAGAGAATGGATGATACTATTTCTGAACTTTGACACTACAGATGTGTTGTTTGACACCCACCAGACGGTCTGGGAAACAGGCCACGGTGTGGTGTGAACATTGTGCCAACCGTATTACATCCTAATGAGAGCTCACTTCCAGTCGCCTTAGCGAGTGCTGCTGGAGGTACTGGTGCCCCCTAGAGAGACATGGGGCTGTGGCAGTCGAGGGCAGCTGTGGGAATGGAGCGGGAGAAAACAAGTGGTTAGAGAGCAAAATGCCTCTTCCTCTTTGCTGTCCCCCTTCCTCCTGCCCAGTGTCGGGTCTCTGCCTCATGGACCTCAATCCCACTCAGGACCAGCACTGCCAGGTCTGAGATTCTGAAACCACTAAACTCACTACCATTGAGCCAATTTCCATTCATAGTGCCCAAGACGGGGAGGGTCTGGGCGTGGGCCTGGAGCCTGTGGCTTTAAGGACTTTAGGAAGGAGATAACTTTATCTTTGAGCAGCTGGTGAATCTGGACGATGGACTTTGTGGTTAGCAGCTCAATGTGCCTTTATAGTATTAGGAGGAAATAATAAACAAAAGGAGAGTGCCTTTTCCTTGAAAACGATGCGGAAATAAAACAAACAGTTAAGATCAAGGTCTCTGTGTGGTTAGAAGTTGCCCAGACATTCTGCTGCACTTACCTAGCTTGGCATTTGGACAGGGACATTGTTTTGCCTTGTGGGATTTTCCCAAGGAGCTCAGTGACACAGTCGTTACCAATTGGGCCGTCAGTCAGCACTTGGAAGCCACCATCCACTTGGAGGGAGAGGGTGAGGCTTTCTATATCCATAGATTTACCTCCTGGACAGCCCCTCGGGCCGTTGCGATCAGTCCCATAGATTCAACTCCATGGCTGAATCTATGCCAAACTTGGTCTGGCTTTGCATGTGGTTTGGTGGGACTGTGCTGTGTCTAGAAGCATGGGTGGCCTCTTCCACGAAATGTGTGTGACAGCACCACCCTGCCACTGCTCTCACCCTCGTTAGAACAACCCCAAATGCCTCGGACACTGCGAGATGTTCTTTGGTGGGCAGCAAGTCGGGAACTGCCCTGGTGATACAGTGGAGAAGCCGGTGGTCTGACGCTCTCAGCTGCATGGTGGGCTACAGCTGTGGCAGGCCTGGAAACCCTACAGGACAGTTCCACTCTGACCCGAAGGGTCACTCGGGTGATTATGGGCTAGAATCGACTACAACAGGGTTATGGTATTTTATTCTAAACTCAACGTTTCAAACATGTTGCTCCCAAAAGAAATCAAGTTTCCCCTGGTGTCAGGTTGCATGTGCTTTTGGTATTTTGGCTTTCTGGGTTCCATACAAGCACTTCATTCAGTACTGTAGGGTGTTTAGATATATAGAAATGCATATAGCTCCTATCCCCCAACAATTTATATAGTCAAGATTTAGGACCTTAAGAATCAACTGCTTTAGCACAAGTGATTCTTATGCTGAATATTTTATTTCAAAGTTAAGTCCTTCCCCTTACGTAAAAAGCAACTGTTTTGAGAATGGTAGTGACAAAAATGTACAGATGTGCTTGGCTTACAATCGATGGATGGATGGATTGTGATAAGAGTTGTATGAGCCTCCAATCAAATGATTTTTTAAAAAAGAAAGAAATGCAGATGTGAACTATATCTCGGTGAAATTGTTAAAAATAAACTAATTAAAAACAAAAAATAAGTCTTAACAGAAATCGTTTAATATAGGCATGAAGATTTTCGTGCTTTAAGTACTTGTATTCATGTACATTAGAATTGGGCCCTAAGTGTTCATGTATGTGAGAATTGGTCCCATTTCTGACTTTCTGCATCTCCCATGGATGTCTTAATATTTATTTTCCCTTGTAACACATTGAGAGACATTGTATCAGGAAATGTTGGAGCAGTCACCCTTTTAGTATTTTAGAAAAAAGATCAGGAAATCCCAGGAAGAGGCCAGAAAATCTTAAAAAGGATCCAGAAAGGAATACATTAAAAAAAAAATACAGGTTGAGCCCCAGTGAAGTAAGTGGTTGAGTGTGGGACTGCGGCCCATGGGCTTGGCGGTTCAAATCCAGCGGCGGCTCTCAGGAGCGGCACTGGGTAGCGCCCATGACCACCAGAGGCAGTGATGCCCACCCCCCCCAAAAAAAACAAAAACAAACAAACAAAAAGACAATAAAAGAAAATAAAAAATTCATTTGTTATAGGCAATACATTGCCTCAAGTTTTCTTCTTTCCTAAATGTATCTCGTTATCATTTTTCCAACTATTCATGCTTGCTCCCGACATTTTAAACAAAATCAGAAGTCACCAAATTCATAAATCCTTCAGGTTGACACCTTTGCTCCTTCCTTAAAGAAAATGGGAAGACATCTAACCAAAGTCCCAGCCTGTATACATTTAAAGAAACACTACCAGAGGTTTAAGCAGACAGTTAATGTCTGAGACTTTGTATCTGGGTCTGTGCTTCCTAAGCCCTTTCTTGACTGTCTTGAGTAGAACAATGTATATCCTGTCTGACTTAACACTCTCCCGCCGGCCCCCACGGGCTGCTCTCCTTCACCTACCTCACCGAACAAGGCTGCTCCCAGGCCTTGAGTTTCAGCCAAAGACTTCAAGACTGTTATTTAAAGTGTTCCCTTCACTTCCTGTCTCTAGGTTGCTTGATCTAGATTTCTTTGCAATGGTTTTCACAACTCTTTCATCAGCTGCAACCCTGCCCAAGCTCCCTTCAGCTTCTTCTCTGTCCTTGGCAGAGAGAGAGAGAGAGAGAGAGAGATATCCCTAAAATTAAGCATGGCTAAGGATGCCAGAAGGGGACCCAGGAGGAGTCTGCGCACTGTACATCCACTGAATTAGATACCCCGATGGGCTTTAAAAGGAGCCCTGTTGGCATTGTGAGTTGTGGTGCATTAGGCTGTTATTACAAGGTCAGCAGTTCAAATCCACTCGCTGAGGGGAAAAGAGGAGGTTATTTTCTTGAATAAATACTTAGAAGCCCACAGGACTGTTCTACTCCACCCTATTGGTGGTTAGGAGTCAGAATCGACCCAGTAATTTGACTGTTGGCCTTCAACGACTGGCACTGGTGGCATAGTTGTTCCTAGTGGGGCTGCTAATTGCAAGTTCAGTGGTTCAAAATCACCAGCCATTCCAAGGGAGAAAGATGGACTTTCTACTCCTGTGAAGACTTCGTCTCAGAAACCCACAGAGACAGTTCTGCCCTGTCCTCTAGGGTCACCATGAGCCGGCATTAACTTGATGACAGTGAGCTTAGTTTTGGTTTTGTAATAGTAGGTTTTAACGAGTGTTAAATACCCTCTTTTTTAATAATCACCAAGCAAAACGTTCAGCTTTGCCTTGAACATAGCCCCTGCATGGTGTCTGCTTTCAAACTTTCCAAAGCGCCCAAGTTTGCCGCCTCTCCCTGAACAGCCCCCTCTGGATCTTAGCAAGCCAGAAATTAGCAGCAAACGAGCTCTTCCTTTTCCACTTTCAGGGCCCTCTGGACTTGCAGAGGCCTCTTTGCTCAAGCCAGCGCCTTTATTCCCTGCCTCCTGCGTGCTCCCTCCCCCTCCCTCTCCGCCTTCCCATCTGCAGTCTCTTCCTGCAGGTTATTATTTTTTTAATGGACAAAGCCGCCTGAGAAATATTGAAGGACATTTTTTTAAATCTGTCTGGTGGCACCATTGAGGAATCCACTCAGGATGTTCTTTGCTGCCCGATAAGAAATGCTGATGGTGTCCAGAAATCAGAAGAGATAGCATCTCAAAGGGTGTAGACAGAAGGAAGTAGCTGCCCACCGAGTTACCAGGAAGCCAAGTTATGGTTTTGACTAAACCCCCTGTCGTAATGAAAGGAGTGTTTATTATATCAGTGTTTAATCCTGTTATGTTGGATGTTAACTAGATGTACAACGTTATTTGGCTACTCTAAGTCAGGGGTCCTCACATGCGGCCCACTGAGTGTTTATGCCACCGCCTCTGTCCTGCCTAGCAGTCGACTCATCCTGGGCCTTGAGTGAACTTGTTCATCGTTGGGGTTGTTGTTGTTTTTTTAACTATCGTCTGATCCTCCAACGGTCTGAGGAACAGTGAACTGACCCCCGGCATGAAAAGTTTGAGGACCCCTGCTCAATTCTTTGAACAGTTGCATTAAGAAATTAGTTCAAATAGTAAATGACATATCACCATCTTTGGACAGTGAATGTTTCTGAGTAGCTGGTCCTGGCCGTTATAGATAGGTAATTCATGACCAAACTCCAGCCACTTTGGTCCACCACCCTTGCTCTTGTCTCCCTAGAGAGCCTCGTGTTTGTGACATTGGCTTGGACTGTGAGGAATGACCATTTTTTGCTAATGAAAAACTTTCTTACAAGCCAACTGATAGAAGACTACAACACTGTTATCTGATTCTTGCTCTACAGAGGAATGGTGCAAGAAACAGCTTTATAGCTAGTCTGCCCTAATGCCCTTTCCTTTAGGGCCTGGCTTAGGAAAAGCAAGTCATCCACACAGTCAGACCTGGGA
This sequence comes from Nesogale talazaci, assembly GCA_004026705.1. Taxonomy (NCBI): domain Eukaryota; kingdom Metazoa; phylum Chordata; class Mammalia; order Afrosoricida; family Tenrecidae; genus Nesogale; species Nesogale talazaci. The sequence goes on from PVJH01019729.1 coordinate 25,564, forward strand.
AACCCTTGGTTTGGACATTCAGATTGTCCACATTTTTCAGTGCATGTGCTCTTCTGCTGCAGAGTTGAGCTCTCAACTTGAAACATGAGTGAACTTATAGAAGATGCAGAAATTTATTTTATGTGAAAATGAGAAGCATTTGCATTTTTGGTAGCGTGTGAGCGAGTGAGCACAGGGACGGGAAATGGGTGAGAACCACAGATGAGGCAAAGGGCTCATAGGGGCTGATCCGTTAGCTTTCCCCATCTTTGGAGATTGAGCGAAAGCTTTTAAGTTCATGTGTTAGACATTCGATAGCAAAGTGTCCTGGCTTGTACCGCAACTGTGCTGAGAGACTGCCCGTGAAAAACAAGTGGGGCTCTGCTCTCAGTCATTACGTGATTGCAGAATATGAAGGGGAATGAGAGCATTTTAACTCTGTTGGGAAAAGTCTGCCTTGCATTGTTTCTTTGCCAGATTGCCCCTTCCTGCAACCAGTGAAACAAACCTGGAAGTCAGTTGAAGGGTTTGCTTCCATTTCAGTCATGAGAGGCATCTCTAACCATTACTGTCTTCATCTGGACTCTGTATTCACGGATCCATGGCATGTATCTAGATTATTTTTCCATCTTGTTAGAAGAAAACAAGAGGTCAAGTGGTACCGCACTTATTATGACAACAACCAAACTAAACAACTGGACTTAGTGTCCTTGTAGCGTTGGCAAATTACTCAGTCGCTGGTCGATAGTGGGACAGTTCATTATTTGACTTTGATTGGTTGAGGAGTAGGAACAGAAGCTCCATTTCAGCAGATAAATTCTGAGGATTTGCATCTTTAGTAAAATTAATGACAGCTGGAGGCATTCCCAGCTGCACAGGTAACTGGAAGTGCTTAATGATCCCATGAATCACGAATGGCTAGATTCTGTGAAACACAAAATTCAATATGCTTTTGCAGTGGCTCTTTTGAAAAATTGAAGGCAAGCATTTTTCTCTATTGACTACAACTCTGAGTGGATAGGAAAACACCAGATATTCCTGTTTTAGAGCAATGCAAATAAATGAAGGTTGAGCTCTCTCTTCTTCCCTTCCTTCCTTTGGACAAATATTTATTATACAAGTGCCACGTGCCATGCCACCTGCCATGCCTCTCCTGGGGACACGAAGACGAAACCAGTACCGTCCACCAAAGAGTTATTGCCTAAAAGGTTAAGCAAAATAAATAAAGCCACTGGTATAAACAGTTATCTCAGAACAGAATTTGAGAAATAGAATTTGAAATAGAATTTGCTAGCTGGACAGGAAGTAGAGACTTCAAATCAAAGCCAACAGCCTGCAGGGTGCTGTGCACGATGGTGAGAACCCACAATCCATTTTCAGAGTCCCCACGTAGAGTAAGCGTCCACTGAATTCCTTCTGATTGTTAACCAAACACCCAAACCCAAACTCACCCTCGGCGAGTTCATGCTAACTCATATCAACCCTACAGGACAGGGTAGAACTGCCCCATTTGGTTTCCACGGTTATAACTCTCTATGGGAATAGCCAGCCTCATCTTGCTGCTGTGTAGTAGGTGCTGGTTCCAAACTGCTCACCTTGTCATTATCACCCGAGCAAGTAACTACTCACCTACCAGGACTCCTTGGTCCTCTATCAAGAAGGTAAATCACCTGGTTTCAGGCACAGTGCAATGGACGGTGGTGGATTGCCCCCGCCCCTCTCCAGCAGCTGGGGGAGTGCTTGGTCTCCCTTACGGGCTTCCTTGGGTGGGTCTTTCAGGGAGATCACAGAACTGAACGCAGCACAGTGGGTGGCCTTGTCACTCGTAGTGCCCCTACTGTCTTGGTCGGAGGGCTCTGGACCAATCTTCTAAGCTCTTTTCTCTTGCATGATGTTTGTATCCCAATCGTGGCCCTGTTTCTGATTCAATAGGAACAGGGGCCTCTAGTCCTATCTATAGCTGTGATACACTGGTCTGCCACCAATCATGACTTTGTGATCGTTTTCTTTGTTCCATGACTTACCGTATTTTTCTGGACCATAAGATGCACTCCCCCCCCCCCAAAAAAAACCCCAAAAACCATGCATCTTATGATCCGAAAGTGTGGTAACATTTTAGTATACTGGTCCTACTTGGTGCAGAATATTTTTTTCTTGTTTTCCTGCTCTGGGTGTATCTATGGTCAGGTGCTTCTTATGGTCTGAAAAATACAGTATTTAACCAGCATTTTTATTGTGACTTTTGGCATCCCATTATGACACCTGCTCTCCCTTATCTGGGTGACATGCCTATATGTTTGTGTTTTCTTTGTCTCTTTTAGGATTTAATAAATATTCTCCTTAAATTGAAAAGAAAGTCAGTAAGAATGCCTAAGAATGGTTTGCAGCCCAGGCATAACCCGCTGGGCCACTAGGAAGCCTACTGTTTAATTGTAAGTGCACAAATGAGTGACATTGTACAGCTATGCTAACCCTCCCCTAGCCGTCTCCTGAGGTTGTATATGGACCAAAACAAACTCAGTTTTCCTAACCATTTTGGCAAAGACTGCACTCCTTGACATATATGGTCACGGAAAATCCTGCTCACTTAGCCGACATTCAACTAGGTTTTTTTGTTTGTTTATTTTAAGTAGAGATTGAATGCTAGGTGCTGAAAAACTAACAAACGAAAAGAACATCTCTCCCAGGCAGGTGGATTCCTATGCCAGGGCACTCCATCAATAGTTAGCTGCACCTCCCCAGAGCCAGGAATCAGCCCGACAAGATTTCCTCAAGTCTTTTCTGAGCATGTGTCTTGCCATAGCTATGTGGGTAGCTAAATCCCCCACTAAACACGGGTATGATTGAATGCCCTCATTTCATAAAGCAGTTAATTTACTGGATTTTCTTCCCAGCAGTAGGTGGGCTATTGCGTTTCTCAATCAGGCCACTCACTCTGCCCCTGGCAGCAATGGGCTCGCCACTGACCTTACAGTGTTTCCCAGCGATTTGTTTTCTACCCAACAAATTCTGAGATAGGTCAAGCAGAAGTGAGTTCCTTGAGGCAGCCACCAGACAAGTTAGAACTGACAAGTGCAATTAATTTGCAAATAAATGTTGTTTTACTTGCTGTGGAGCGAGGGACCAGGAACTCACCCTGGAAAGCTGGGCTGTTGTCTTTTGGCCAGCCATCAAACCAGCTTCAGGGGTGGTGGAGCACAGGCAAGTTGCTGAACTTTTCTACTGTTTTGAGGTTTCTATTTCCTTGATTCAGCATGCACTTGATGGCGGTAAACCTTCAACTGTTTTCTAGAGTTCTGACAAGATCGATCATAGGAGTGCCTGCTTGTTTCTGATGTTTCTGTGGACGGACAGGAGCTTGGAGTCGCTCACTCCATCATCTTCCTGATGTCCCTTCCACAAGGCTGAATTCTCATGCTGCAGAATTCTCATGAGAGTGGGACCAGGCGTTCGATGAAAAAAATCAGCGATGGTGCTGTCCACCAAGAAGTGTGCTGCCAACTTCAGTTACATCCACATGATTCTCGTGAGGACCAGTCTTCCTGGACAAAAATATTTCTCTTACTGTCAGAAGCATCATGCATATGATGGCATAGCTATTTCTTTTCTGATGAATTTTGTATGTTCGGCCAGTCTGTGTTTCATTGTTCTTTAATATTCAGCATCTTTACAGCATTTCGTGCAAAATGGTGCTATGTTCTCTTACAGTTCCAATTTTGTGATGGATGAATAGAATTTGCAGTGAGACCAAGTTTTTTGGCATTTGCTCAGCAAAGAATTGATTGCTTCTAATGCGAAACGCCTGTTCTTTACATTCTTATGCTCAAAATTAACATAAGCCTCAGCCTTTACCAGGGAAGCTTTTTGCTTGTCCTTCATTATGATTTTTTTTTTTTGGCTGCTGTCTTTGGTTATAAATAACTTTCTGGAATAAGTACCAGACCATATTTTGAAAGCCATTTTCAAAACTTAAGCCACATTTCTTTTAAACTTTTTGTGATTTTTATTTTGCCTAGAAAGAAGGATTTGTCATTTAATTTTGTGGGATAGAGTATTGCCTGGGACCTGTACAACTTAAATTGCTGTGGAATATTTTTACAAAATTACAAAGTTAACCATGAGAAGTGAGTAGACTTATTAGAAGGAAGATAATATTTTCAAACATCCCAACCTCGACTAGGTTTTCTTTGTCCAGCTCTGCTTATTTCTGTTGCTGTTGTTTTTCTGTACTTTGTTGCACATCAATTGTTGGTAGTTTGTGGACAGGCGTGGATAACATCCCTTGGAAAATAGCTTTAAAATGTTTAAAAGCCTTCAAATGGAAAACTTCCCTACCCCCATCTTTATCCTCATCTTTGTTGGTATTGTTACTCATCACCCCCAAGCTGACTCTCCCTCTTGACAACCTTATGTGTAACCAGACCTCGAAGGAAGTAGTGCCTGGTCTTGCCCTGCCCTCAAGATCCTTGTGTGTTTACGTCCAAGGTTGCAGCCACCACGTCAGTCTATCTCATGAAGTGCTGCTCCGGTTTTCATTGGGCCATTGCTTTACCGAATGCGATGTCTTTTCTAACGGTTGGTCTTTCCTGATGACCTGTTCTCACCCTTAACTGAGCACGCGATAGAGTTGAACACATACTAAACCTCGAGGGATATATCCCTTGCAGCCCGTTAACCATTTTTCGAATATATCCTCTGAAATATGTGTGTGGTTTACATTTGCCTCTCCTTTCCCTCCTCTGTGACGCTAATATTATCCCAATCAGTCTCTCTAACGGCCCTTCCAGACAGATCATCCAACTTTAGCACTTTACCCGCAGCCCCATGGCTGCACACACCTCCTGCGCCCTTCTGCACTGTCCTGTGATCCACTTTTGTCTTCTCCACAATTTGATTGCCAGCTACTCTTCACGATGAACCTCTGACCTGCTCGTGGCTCCACACACAAAGCTTTCAGGCTTTTGTTCACTCTGCCTCCACCCCCACCTGCAGCCTTTTCCTGACCCCCCAGCACATTATCAAGATGCAATGCAAGCCTGGCCTTTGCTGGACCTTGGCTGGACCCCAGTTAGAATAGCTTCTGCCTTCATGCAACTTCAAAATTGGCAGCTCTGTGTTTTCTTTTTCAAAGAACATCACCATCATTGGATTGCTTTGTTCCTCTGTGACCCAACTTGATTGTAAACTATTGAAAAGCAAGGTCTCTACTTTGTGCTGCTTAACTATTGCCACATTCCCGACCCCCATACTGACCTCTGAGGTTCAGAAATTCATCAGACTCCAGGCATTCCCATGATTCCCCTGCCCTTTGGCTTTGCTGTGCTCCCAGACTGGAATGCCTTGTGTTGAGATATTTTTCCATCCAACGACAACTTATTCCCCACAGCCCTGTTTAACCTTCTCTCGCCTGCTCCCTGAAGTCATCTTATTCCCCAGACAGAATTAATGTGTCCTTCTTTTGCTCTTTAATTAGATTTGTGTTTTTGTTATAGCCTGTTGACCTGAATTGCATAATGTACAGTGGATAACCAGACATGAGCTAGCAGTCTGAGGTCACCAGTAAGTAGGTGGTATGAAGAGCCACTTCTCTGTCTAGTCTCTTGAGGTACCCAAACACTGGAAGTGGTTGTCAATTGGAGCTACTTGGCTCACAAACGTATATATTTTGGCAATACCTGAAGACATATTTTTTTAATGTGGGGCAGAATAAAACAATAAAATGCTTAGGAAGAATGGCTAAAGCTATTACACTGTATTGTGAGAATCAAACAGCTAAGCACAATTTCTCTGTGTTACGACGACTGCAAGGATATTAGGTAGCAAGCCTCTGGATATTTGCCCCTGAGAAATGGGTAGTACCCTCACGCAGGAAGAGATAAGGAAGACATCGCTGGGCCCCCAGCATTGTGCACAGGCCTGGTCCCATTCTCTTCCTCAGGCCACTTGCACAGGACTGTTCCTTTGTTTCTTCTCCACTGTCCCTACTAACTCTTGGCCGTGGTTCTTGGGGTTGCGGAGTTGTACCTCTTCTACACTGTGCCCTTCTGGGCTTGGTTGTGGCTGCATGGAAGGAGTTTTTAGGTTCCCTGAAATATTATGAGAAGAGGTTTCAGGATGAGTTCATGGGGGGAGCGGGGGGGAGAACTGAACGAAGACCCTGCCTCTTGTGTTTGATGTGAAACCCTACTTCGCTTCTCAGGGCCTGCGCTGTACAAAAGTGGTAAATGAGTTCAGGTGCTAACAAACAGTTTGGAGATTCAAGTCTACCTAGCGGCACCATGGAAGACTGGCGTGACAATCTACTGCCGGGAGGAAATGACAGACCTTAAATCCCCTGTAAAGCACAGCTCGCCTCTGACGTGTAGGGTGGGAATGAGTTGGAATCTGCCTGACTGAAACTAGTTGAACAAGTAACTTCTGTTCTCAGGCCTTCGCCTTCACCTGGCCTTGATTCTTCTCTGTGCCCAGTATCGTACATAGCAGCAGAGATTCTAGAACAATGTCGTTCTTGGGTGTCGTCAAGAACGTTTGAATTTTATGGGGACCCAGTGTACAACAAAACCAAACACCATCCATCCTATCTGTACGATCCCCACACTTGTTAGCAATATTGGAGCTCATTGTGCAACGATTGTGTTAGTTCATTTCACGGAGAGTCCTCTTTTTCTCTGACCCTCTGTATTCTCAAGCACCATGTCATTCTCCAGGGACTGGTCCCTCGTGATTCCCTAAAGTACCTGAAACTTAAGTCTTGGCATCTGTGCTTATAAATAGCAGTCCCACTGTCCTTCTTCTAAAATAAAGACTTTATTTGCCAGAGAGTTCATGGCATGTTCAGCATTCTTGGCCAACATCGTGCTTCAAAGCCATCAACTCTTCTTTGGTTTCTTTGTCCATTGTTCATCTGTGGCCTTCCTTATTCATTGTCTTGAAATGATTGAAAATACCATTGATTGAAAATACTTTGGTGTTGAAAGTGATATATTTGCTTTTTAAGTAGGTGTTTTGCTGCAGATTTATCCAATCCAATATCACTTGAGTTATTGGTTGCTGCTTTAATGGGTATTGATTGTGGATCTAAGTAAAATGAAATGCTTGATAACTTAATTCTTTCCTACATTTATCATAATATAACTTACTGGTCCACTTAGGAGGAGTTTGAGTTACTTTGTGATGAGGTGCAATCTGTGTTGAAGACTGTAAATGTGGTTCTTCATCAGTGTTGCAGGTTTTTATTTTCAGCAAGCAAGACTGTGTCTTTGACTTATTGTTAGCTAATCTTCCTCTGATCATGATGCTGATTTCTCCATATAATCCATTTTCTCATATTATCTGCTCAGCATATAGATTGAATGAGTATGGAAAGGATATAACCTTGATGTATACTTTTTCTGACTTTAAACTACACAGTGTTTCCTGCATACGAGCAAAATTAAGTGTTCTGGAACTACCATTCTTAACAACATTACCCCTAATTCCTTTTGATCTTCACAGTTGAATGGTTTTGTTTTATTTATTTTAATCACTTTATTGGGGGTTCAAACAACTCTTATCACAACCCATATAAACATCCATTGTATGCCAAGCACATTTGTACATTTGTTGCAGTTGAATGGTTGTGCATAGTCAATAAAGCACAGATAAATATCTGATATCAGCAATGGTATCCCTCATTCCATATATTCCTCTAAATTTGGCCTGAATTTCTGACTCTTCCGCAGCGCAACTGTTTTTGAATTATATTCAACAAAATTTTACTCATATGTGATACTATGATATTATTTGATAATTTCTGCATTCTCTCCGGTCACTTTTCTTTGAAATGGACACAAATATGAATCTCCCCAGAAAGTTGATCTGATCTTTCACATGTCTTGATAGAGGAGTAAGCAGTTACTGTATATTCATGTTGAAATACTTTTATTGGTATTCATTCAACTTCTGAATCCATGTTTCTTGCCAATGCCTACATTGAAGATTGAATTATGTGTAGTCTGGGTAGTCTAGAGAAACTAATTCATAAGCACGCATATGGATATAAGGGAAAGGCTTATATCAAGTCCAAGGTCATAAGTCCAATATTATCCCATATGTCTGATCTCAGACTATAAAGTTTTCTTCCGATTTAAGAAACATGTGCAATGACAGCAGTACCATCACAGGTCAGTAGTTGCAGAGTCTTGTGTGTCCGGCGGTTGTAGAAGCATCTCAGCGCTGGCAGGGCCCTCCCAAGCAACTCAACACTGACAAGAGTCTCCATGTGACTTCTCCGGCCCCAGAGGTTTGATTCCATCAGGGTAAGCCCATGTGACTTCTCCTCGGCTCCTCCAGTCTCCAGGAATCAGGATCTCTCAGTATACTGTCATCTCATCTTCTCAGTAGTTTGTCTCCAAGGAACTAAGTCGATAGTCTCTCACCTCCAATTGGGAAATACTGCAAGACTTACCAGAATTCTCAGGAGAAAGCCATGCCCACACAGAGGCCTCACTGACTATCTCCAGATTGGTAGGCTAGACTCTACTCCTGTACTCTCAGCGCTAAAATTGACACAGATCAGTGATTGCCACAAATTACTTTCTATAATATTATCAATTATTGATTAGATGCTACCCCTGAAATGACTGAATATTGAACAGTTCTTTTGGGAAATGTCACTTTGTGTATCCCTTCGATCTTTATTTGATGTGTCAATCATTGTTCAATATTTTGCCAATGGAATTGAGTTAAATGTTGTAACTCAAGGCTTTAATTATTTCTTTAGTTCTTTCAGCTTGTCAGCTTATGATCAAGTTCTTCCCTTTTGGCTTTCTAATTCTAGGTGTTTGTAGTTTATTATAATACTTTCGTCTATCTTCTCTGGCCGCCCTTTGATATCTTCTGTTCAGTTCTTTTGCTTTACCACATTCTACATCCAAGAGCAAGTTTCAGCTCTTCTTTTCTGATACATATTTTGGTCTTCCTTTCTCTCCTGTCTTTTTCATGAACTTTTGTCATTTTCATGTATGATATCTTTGATATTATCCCTTAAAAGTCATTAGTATTCACTGAGTCAGAACTTTTCATGAGATGACCTCTAAATTCAGATGGGGTCTACTCAGGTTACATTTTGGCTCAAGTTTATATTTTCTCCATCTTCAACTTGAACTTGCTTATGAGCAATTGATGGCTTTTGTGTGTGTGTGTGTGTGTGTGTGTGTGTGTGTGAGTGATACAAGTGGGTTTTTTTTTTATAAAGGATAGAAGTGTCAGGCATTACAGTTAACTGAATACAGGCACCCTTATGGAATGGCACACCAAAGTGTGGTGGCCTGAGGGAAGAAAGAGGGAGGGAGGGGGATGGTGTGTGTGGGGGAGGGGAGCAGCAGAGACAGAGGAGCAGCTGGAAAAAGGAATGGCTTCTTTCACAGTGGACTCCTGGATTTGTTTTGACTGCTAATATTAAGCTTCTCCATTGACTCTTTTTATAGATATATCAGTTTGATTCCATCCAGTGAGGTTTCTGTTTATACCCACTATTTGTGCTATTGAAAAAATGATTGTCATGAATTAGTCATTGTCCTTGAAACATTCTATCATACTGTCTCCAGTGTTATTTCTATTTCCAAGATCATATTTTCCAACTATTGATCTTTCTGTGTTTCTAGTTTCCATATCCAATCATCAGTAATTATCAGTGGATGTTGATTGCTTGTTTAATCAATATCAGATGGCAGAACTTGGTAAAAATCATTTATTACTTCATCTTTGGCAACAGTAGTTGATGCAAAAATTGAGTAATGTTTGTATTAACTGGTTTTTCTTATAGGTATATGGATATTCTAACAATAATAGATCTTAAAAATGTTAGATCTTTAAATGTTCTTTTTAATGATGAATGTTTTCCATTCCTCTTTAATTTTTCATTTCTGGTAGCGTAGACCATATGATTATCCAATGCAAGCTGGCCAGTATCAGTCCACTTCAGTTCACTAATGGCTAGGATAACTATCTTTATACTTCCTATTTCATTTTTTACAACTTCCACTTTTCATAGATAAGTAATTTGTAGGTTCGACCTTCTGATTATTGTGGGTTTGCTGCTGTTTGATCTCATTTTGAATTGTGTCACATTAATAGTTGAAGGTCATTAAGATCAGCTTTCCTTTAAAGAGACTTCTCTTTCCCAACTTTTGAATGTCTTCCAACCCTCATTTTCCAGCAGTCTACCAGACAGTGTTTTGTTGCTATTCATGGTATTTCTACTGGCCAGTTTTTTTTTTCAGAAGTAAATTACAAGGTCCTCCTTCAGAGCAAAAGAAGCTCTGATGGCATAGTGGTTATACATTGGACTGCTATACATAAGATCAGCAGTTCAATGCCACCAGCTGCTCCACAGGAGAAAGACAGAGCTGTCCACTCTCATAAACACTTCCAGTCTCCGAAACTCACAGGGGGCAGTTCTGCTCTGTCCAGTAGGGTCATTATGAGTTAGTATTGACCTGATGGCAGCAAGCTTGGTTTCAGTTGGTCCTTCAGAATACCTTTTTTTTTTTTTTTTTAAGAATAGCTCTTTGAGTTCAATTAATGCGCTCATTTTGAGGAAGTGAATCAAAGGCAGAAAGACCAAGTATCTTGTGCATCAAAACTTGATTTTTGTGAATCAAGATACCACTTTATACCAACAATGACAATGACAGCCAAGTACAACAAACAAGCAAAAAAAAATAACATGCTGGAGAGGATTCAGAGAGATAGGATCACTCATACACTGTCAATGGGACTGTAAATATCATTGTGGCGTGAGATGGCGCTGCCTCAAACACCCAGAAATTGAAATTCCATATGACCCAGCAGACCCTCTGCCAATATCTACTCTAAAGAAGTAAGAGTCACAATAGGAACAGATGTGCACACCTGTCTTCATTGTAGCAATGTTAACAACAGCAAGAAGATCGAAATGTCTTAAGTACCCACCACTAAAAGAATGGATAAAGAAACTCTGGTACACGGTGGAATATGAGATAGTGCTAAAAAACTGATGGAGCCATGCTGCACCTCATGACATGGGTGGACCTAGAAAATATTATGCTGAGTGAAATTTGCCAATCATAAAAGGGCAAACATTATATAAAACCACTGATACAAGGGGGAAGTAAACAAGATGAAAACTTCCATACCAAAGGGACATAGCAAAACAAAGCGACAAAAGAAAGCAAAACAACTATGACAACAACAACAACAACAACAAAATGACAAACCAAAAAAGGAAAAACCTATAAATAATTCAAGGCCTGTATGTGGACCTCTAGGATTGTTCTCCCATTGAGTCCAATGGGGTGCCATGTAGCTCTGTGACTTTAAAGGGGGAGGGGGAGACCTGATTTGTGGCAGACCAGTGACTGGTCTTGCCATCATGGTAATGCAGCTGCTCATCTCAGGGCACCCAAAATCAGCATGCCTCTCTTGCCCTACACACCTCACTCACCTGACCAAGTTTTGTGTGACTCCTTTTTGTGTCTACAAGTGAAGAGGGACATGGAAGGGCAGCAATTTGATGATGTAGAAAAGGTGAAGAAAAAAACAAGGAAGTTACTGTCAGCCATTCAAACATGTGTTTGAAAAAATGTTTCCAAGAGTGGAATTGCAGATTTGACAAATGTATTAAGTGTAATGGAAGTATTTTAAAGGTGTTAGGTTGTTTTGTTAAAAAAAATTAAATACATAGCTTTGGGGGGGAAATTCACTTTTGGAAATTCACTCATATATTGGAGTAAAGATTTCATATTTGATCATTGTTAATTCAGACCACAGCGCAAGAGGGCAAGAGCAAGAGTGATTGCTTCTTTTGTTTATTCTTCTAATCCCAAATAACTCCTCCATAGAGCCTGCCAGCTCTCCTACTGGACATAAGTACCAGCAAGAACTTTATTCACACCAGGTTTGCCTCCAGGGTCTGAATCCAGCTCTGAACTTCAGTGACTGCATGACCTTGAGTATATTGCTTGGTGTGTGTGAGTCTTGATTACTCCAGTGAGGATAATGAAGTCTACCTCTTAAAAGTTTCTGTGGTGACTAAATTAGATAATGTTTGTAAAGTGCTATTTTATTCTGATTAAAGAAAGCATCATTTCCTGGTTCCAAGGGTTGAGCTAAGAATACATTCTTCTAATCTAATAGACTCTCACACTGAACACAAAACAAGCAGCCAGGAATCCTAGAAACAAGCCTTGCTTTCATCTCCTTTCACTTCTGGACCGATGGGAGGGAGGTCATCACTTCAGCAAAATGTTTGTGCTCTCACCACTCCAAAATACAAATGGAGTTGGTGCATGCTGATGTGTTGTCATCCTTACAGAGGCCCTAAGGAACAAAGGGGAAATACAAATTCTTCAAGGAGTAGAAGTAGCCTGGCACCCAAATTCTGTTGACAGTAAATTGCTGGAGGGTCCCTTTTGAAGGGAAGTGTGACTTTTAGCAGAAGTTAAGCATTGAATGGCTACATCTTATTATGAATACAGAGTACCCACCATACCTTTCAAAACCAGCCACTATTTTATAATACTCAAGCATAGATGTAGACCACTCCACAGAAGACAGTGTCATGTATTTTTTAATACCCGTATAGTATTCTGTTGCACAGATGAAATATTGATATTCTTAAATATGTCTCCCTTGTATAAACAGCTAAGGTCTTCCTCATTCTTTTGCTCTCATGAAGTGCAGTGGCTGGCTTGATAGGGATATCTTCTAGCTCTAGTCTTTTTTAACACCCACCAAACAGTGGGGCCATGCAAATTGAATGTATAGAATGCTAATGTGGGATTGGTCAATTTTGCTATAAGGTGGAGTATATACAGTGAGCCATCTCAGAAGCAGGAACTGGGAGATCTCATTGTCATCAAGAAAGAAAAGCCAGAAATAAAGGCATGTCCTTTGGACCCCGAGATCACCAAGACTCCTGAGCGCCGAAGCTCCTTAATACAGGAACTAGAACATGGTGACCCCCGAGGAGCAACAGAGACGTGGGAGAGAGTGGGCAGAAGAGCACTGGCAACAGAGCAATGGCCACAGAATCCAGAGAAGTTATGTTCACTGACCCTTGAAGTTAGAGCTGAGTTCATTCAGGCTAAGGCTTAAAGTGGAGTGCCCTTTGCACACCTGTCAGCAGATTAAAAAGCTTTAAACCACTTGCCCAAGCTGGGCAGAGATAAGGGTTCATATGGAGAGAGATCAAGGACCAGAATGAAGCATGCCTTCAGGCATGGCTGAGAAGAGGCCATATCTTATTGAAAGAACTGTATCCTAAGCAGTTCTATCCTAAACTAGAATTGGGTAGCTTCTTAATAAACTCTATAATTGTGAGTATGGTCTGTGAGTTCTGTGTGGCCATTGCAATGGATTATAGAACCAGCAGAGCTCTATAGTGCAGAGGGAAGAGCAGTTGGTGTCAGAACTGGCAAAGGAGAAAGTATGTCTGACTTCCCCACTTCATAGAACTGGACCTGGGGCTAATGATAAGTGTAATTCTCCTTTCCCCTTCCCCAAGAAGAGATGGTCAGATGTTACCCGCTACACTATTTTCACACAAAATAGTAATGCTTCAGTAAATATTTTTGTGTGTATGTGTGTATACATACATGCCTTATAAAATACAATTTTTCTAGAGTAGAATTCTTGGATGAAATTTTATGTACATTTTAATTTTTTAAATTATCTCCAAACAGTATTGCACCAGTTTTTGTTCTTACCAACAGTATTTGAGTGTCAGTAATCCTCAATCCTCACTGGTTATTATCAAATTTTCTGACGCCAGGCATCCTGGTAGCATAGCTGATAAGGTATTGGGTTCAATCTTCAAGGTCAGCAGTTCGAACCCACGATGTGATCTGTGGGAGAAAGAAGAAGCTTTCCGGGCCTATAAGCAAGTTGGCCTCAGAAACCTGTGGGAGCACTTCTGCTCTGCCCCACAGGGTTCAGATGAGCCATGGAGCAGATGGCAGTGTGTTGGGTTCAGTGGGGTTTATCTTTGTTAATCTAATAGGTGAAAAGTAATACCTATTCTAATTGACTTTTTTAAAGTTAGGAATGAGGGCTAACAACTTTTCAAGCGATAGTGTATATCCTTACTCTTTTTTCTATTTTCTCAATTTTTATTCACTTTCCATATTGTTGAGTGAAGAAATAGCTAGCCTGTTTATTATTTTCTGATAATTTTCAGAGCTTTTTTTTTTGCAAATGAAGAGCATTAAACCCAGATAACGTATGTGATAGTTCTTTTAATTCACAAACCATAACTGCTTTTCTTTTTAAGACTGTTTAAATTGTTAAGAATCAAATTTATCGACCGTTTCCTTTCATGCCTTCTGCTACTATCTTAAGATTTTAGTAATGATTTCTGCTACTTAAGACTCTTCATATGTAATTTGGTTTTGTATAAAGAATAAACTATGGATCTACTTTTATTTTCTTCCATAAAATGTTATTTTTTCCAAGTGCCCCAACACTATCTATTAAATAATTGTGCCTATCCCATTGACTTGAGCAGTTTCTTATATTTTAATTTATAATATATAGAGGTAAAATTGTAGGCTATTATTTCATTGATCTGTGGTTGCTTCCTTTATGTTATTTTAAAGTATATTTAGTACCCTGTTAAAGGACTGGCCTTTATTCATGTTTTAAAATTTTTTTCTGGGGACATTTTTGAAATTCTCTTTTTTTTTTCAAATCAACTTTGACATTGTTTTATTCATTAAGTAATTAAACAATTATTGTGTGTCCCCATCTTCCATCTTTTTCAATGTAACTCCCAGCCCCACTTTGAGCCATGCAGTGTGGAATCCTTTTAGGTGAAGTCTAGACATTAGTAAGCACCATTTCAGGTGAGTTCCCTCCACGCCGGGGCCTGGGTCACTTTTTTCCTTCAGTAAATAGTTTGAATTCCCTTGAGATGTAAAACTTGGTACTGGGAGCACTGTGGAAAATGGAGTTAGAGGATAATTGTTCTGTGAGCTTTTAAAAAAATCACTTCATATGCAAGTGTTTCTAGGGGAAGAATCATTGTTCTTGATGACAGACCTAGATTCCTGTAAGTTTATACTCTGAAGGAGAGAGTAGAACTAGATCTGACTCGTAGGTATTCTGAAGATTGTAAGTCTCTACAGGAACAGCCAATGTCATCATTCTCCAGAGGAATGGCTGGGGGCTAGGGGGGGTTTGAACCGTCAACCTTGCAGTTATCGAGCCAATTTTAATTCATTATGCCAACAGGGCTCGCTTTAGAGAAAGAACGGTTCATTGCCCGCAAGTGGATTCTGGAGCACAGCAACAGGACAGACTAGGACTATCATCTGGGTTTCTGAGATGATGGAAGCAGACATAGAAACTTTAGCCAGTAAGATATAATTCCAAAGAATTGTTTGAAAGCAGTGCTCATAAAACAATTTCTAAGACCACAGAAATGATACAGGAGCCATTCTAGCCCGTCCCCAGCTTTCTGTTCTTCTGAATTGACTCACTGGTTCCCTGCCATTCAGTAAGCCCTGATTCCTACTGACCCTATAGGACAGGTGAGGACTGCCTCATGGGGGGTGGAGGTGGGGGGTGGGTGGTCCTGAGACTGTAACTCCAGGCGGGATCAGAATACCTAATTTTCTCCCAAGGAGTGGCGAGTGGTTTTGAACGGATACCCTTGTGGTTAACTCTGTGGCTAGCAGCCAACTCGGATCTGCTCTTCTGAATTTAGACATATTAATCCCTTATTTATATGTTAAAGGAAAAGCTTTCCACCGCTCTGCCCCTTTCAAAATTTTTTTAAGGATTGCCTTCAGATACTTTTAGGGGAAAACATACACTGTTAGCATCTCTCTAATATGTTCCTCCAGAAAATAGCCCAAACGTGAAAAGGAGTACTTGTGAACTGCTCTGTAAACCCCTTGGGGAGGTGAGGGATGGGGGGAGGCATGAGAAGGAACACTCACTGTCAAACACCCACTTCTCCAGGTGGCTCATGGAAGTGTCTGCATTTACCAGAAACTCTGATTTGCTTCATCCGTATCCATCTCTGCACCCGAGGGCAGCCCATTCAGGATTTCCTGAGCACTTCCTCATGTTTCCTTTCTCAAGTCTGCGCTCACGCTGGGATCGTGCAGCCCGAGCTGCTGCTCTTGCCTGGAGAACAGGTGCCGTGGCTGGTGCCTGTGGTTCCTCGAGCTGGGAGTCGCCAGCTGAGTGCACGCACTCACATGTGTCACGTGGCTTGGTCAGAAAGTCTCACGGACTTTGGACCCCGCCGAACAGCTCATTGTCTCATGATGTCGTTCTGTAGCTTCTGACTACTAACCCTCAGTTGTCTGCAGTCGCCTTCGCTCACGTGCCTTTCCCAGAAGGAAAGGGGATTTCCCAGCCTCCCCATCCCTACTGAGAAAGGTCTGTGCTCTTGCTTGACTTTTTGCAAGCTCTGTTCCTCTTCAGTCTGTCTGACTGAAGGTTTTCAGTTTATCGCTACCTATGCTTATCAATGGAGCACTCCTTATATACTTATATATTTATATACTTATATACTACACCACTTACCAAAGCCGTGTTTGCTAGCTGGAGCCCGTATGAAGGAATCTCTT
>PVJH01019730.1:0-42942 GCA_004026705.1 Nesogale talazaci
AGACAGACAGTTTAAGAAAGAGAAAATAGGACATCCCGTAGAGAGGGCTGGGTAGTGGGAAACAGCTGATAATAGGCAGAAGAAAAATAGACATGTGCAGCCTGCCAAGGAAGAGGGCTATCAGTCCAATAATACTTCAGGGACTTTGGAAGGCAGGGCCGCCAAACAGTTCAACTAACTGGGGAGTGCTTATGCTAGACAGTGTTGCAGACTAACCACAGCCTTTCTGCCTACTGACTCAGACCATCTGTGCCCCTTCCTCGTTTGCAGCAGTGTGGGAAGAGCTGGCCAGCTTTGTGCATATGCAATATATTGCCATCATTTTTAATGAGATGGCTTGTGAATGATTAGTTTTCTTCCAAAATAGTTATTTCTCTTTTTACCTGTGATGCCACTTAATCAAAATTATCGTGATTTTCTCTCTTGAGCATTTTGTGATCATTCAATTTATTATTGATCTGCAAAGAGACACTGAAAGATTGTTGAAATCTGTTGAGCAATCTCAAAAATGAGAAATGGTTTCTGTGATTATGTTAGGTATTAATGTTAATGAAAAGTAAATGAAACTCATTTCCTTGTTATTATTTGAACCCACGTACGTAGGTTTTAGAGACTGTCCATCTTTATGGCAGTAGATGACGCTCTCTTTCTCTAAGAAGCTATTGAGTTTGAACCACTGACCTTAAAGCTTGCAGTCTGAAACTTATCTGGCAATGTCGCCAGGGCTCTATACTGTTGACTTCATATTCCATTTGCTTGTGTAATATAGGAAATGCATTACAAAGTTTTTTCATGCAAAGATGTAAGCATAAGAAAGAAGAATGTATGGCAGTGTTCTAATGAAGCACCAGGGTCCATGCAGGATAGTCTTTTGAAATATGAATACTCATTGTTATTCACATTGATAAAAATCAAGAACAACCTTAAGCAAGCTATCAGTTGTCTAAGTGATACATTTTTATGACCAAACATTTATCTTTTTGCCAATACTACCCTCTAGTGGAATAATGGGCAACAGGAACAGTATACTTTAAAAATATGAAGCTCATCATTAACTTCTCTCGGACAGAAAATTTGTGTAACAGCAGACTTATGGAAAATTTCTTTCAAAAGCCTTGATAGTGTAAATATAATGAACTATTGATTATGCTCACTGGTATTGCATTTCAATAAATGTTTTTATCTTAATAATGCATTGTAGAAGTGATTACTTATCTTAAACACACACACACACACACACACACACACACACACACACACACCTGATTCCAAAGTATAAAAAGACATCCTAAAAAGAAATACAGCAATTTCATGTATTCAACCTACATTCAGGCAGTGACAGCAGGAAGAGTAATTTCAATCTGTAAATGGGTAAATGTTTTCAGGTATTTACAGCCCTAATGTCTGCATGAAACAATTTGTGAGGAGCTGTTGTACAGAAGATTACACTTGGGGGTGCTTACTACAAAGTCAGCAATTCAAAACCACCACCTGCTTCTCAAGCAGAAAGATGAGACTTTCTTCTCCTTTAAAGAATCAGTCTTGGGGGCGGGGGAAGGGGGGAAGCGGGCAGGGGGCGCTGGGCCCTGGTGGTGTAGTGGTTGTGTGCAGCACTGCAGTCCACTAGTTTGGCAGTCCAAATCCAGCAGCAGCTCTGTAGGAGCAAGGCTGGTCTTCCTACTTCCTCCAGGGCAGTGATGCCACACAAAAAAATCAGTCTTGGGGGTCCACACAGGCAGTTCCATCCTGTTCTCTACAGAAAGGTTCACACAAACATATTGGACTAGATAGCTTTGGAAATTTTGTTGTTATTAAAAAATTGCAATATGGGACTGAGCCCTGGTGGCATAAGTGGTTGAGTGTGGGACTGTGGCCCATGGGCTTGGTAGTTCACATCCAGCAGCTGCTCTCCAGGAGCAAGGCTGAGTAGCTCCCACAACCACCAGAGCCCCCCCCCCCAACAAAAAAAAAGAAAAAATTGCAATATATCAGCCTTCCTTTTTAATCTTTCAAAAGCCACAAGTTAGGGGCGCAAGAGGATTTCTACACCTTCTGTTATAAGATTTACTCATTAAATAATGGCACTCCTAAAAAGAGTGGGAGAAAAGTCTGTAAAGCCAAAATGTCATATTTCTACTTTTCATAAGGTTCTATAGTGGCCCCATTCTGAAGAACCTGTACTTCCTACCATTATTCATTTTCTTTTCCAAATTTCAAAGTTTATAATTTATAAATAAGGCCTTCTTTTCATGGGAGAGATTTTAAACAAAGAGATTTGAAGTGAAGAAAATAGTTTATTTTATTTTTAAATTTTACTCATTCTTATAGATCTCTATTTCTCATTATAGTATGCAGGTTTGTTCATATTCACAAGTCAGAAATCAACTCTATTGGAAATCTAAAAGCAAGCTCATTTGAGTGTATTAGATAATTACTCTGACCTCTGTGAAAAAGAGTTTGCAATCCGTTAATTAGTGTATTTACAATTTACAATGTACAAGAAAATTGTTGTGTTAGATCAAATAACAAAGACTATGTAGAACTTTTTTTAATAGCAGATGAGAAAAAGATGGTCTGGAAAGGAAGAACAAATAATTAAGAAATTTAGCTTGGGGGACAAATATGTGTAACCTAAGTCATCCTGAAATACTGCAGGCTGTAATCATTAGAAAAAGGTGTATCGTCTTAACAAAATCCAATCATGTTAATTATAACTATATATTGAGGGTAGGGAATAGTTTGATTTTAAATTTATAATGAAAGACAAAATGGGTAAAGAAAAAAAAGGTATTGCTCCTACGGGATTTGGTTTATTATTTTGACTCACTTAATAAAATTAGTTTAGATAAAGTCACTAATGTACTTGTTGTGAAATGCTCTTATCTCAGTTCTGGCTCCTAGCAATCACGAGTACCACAGGGGAAACCATGTTCAGGTCCTGCTTCGTACTCACCATCTTCATTGCTTCCCCATTGTTGGGATGACTGTGACAATCCCTTATTAGCGAACTTCCTCCTTTTCACTGGCCTTCCACTTTACCACGCTTGATGTTTGCTTGCAGAAACTGGTCTCTCTTGATAAAATGTCCAAAGCAAACCATCCTCACTTCAAGGAACATTCTGGCTGCACAACCTCCAAGACAGACCTTGGTTCTTCTGGTAATTTATTATTCTTTCAATATTCTTTGCAAACATCATCATGAAAATACATTGATTTTTCTTTGACCTTATTGATTCATTGACCAACTAATCACATATGTATGATGCAACTCAAAGTACCAGCGCTTGGATCAAAGTGGAATCCTTGCTCTTCAATGGGACTCTTTCTTGAAGCAGGCTTGCCCAGTAAAATAAGACCTTTGATTTCTCGACTGCTATTTTCTCAAATTTTGATTGTGGATTGAAACAAAATGTAACTTTTGACAGCATCAATCTCTTCTCTGTTTGTTATGATATAACTTAGTGGCCCAGTTGTAAGGATTCTGGTTTTCCTTGCATTGAGTAACAATTCATTTTGAAGGGTACAGTCCTAGCTCTTCAGCAAGTGGCTCAAGTCTTACTTGCTTCCATAAGAAAGGTGGTGGCATCCACATCATATTGCAGGTTGTTAATAATGATGTCATGTTATTCTTCATATAGTCCAGAGTTTTGCTCAGCATACCAATTGAATAAATATGATGAAAGGATATTACCTGATGCACACTCTTCCTGACTTTAAACTATGTCTGTTGAATACCACATAATCCTAATTGAATTTCTAGCATTGAGTCACAAAAATGATGGCTCTTGATAAATGTTAGTTTGATGATTGAAGTACATTAATAGCAATATACATACAGCAATGAATTGAGAAATTAATTTATGTATATAAATTACTTTGAAAAAATTAGGTAAATTGATATTGGCAGGGGGAGGAGTCCTATGAAAAAATAATTACAAAAAGCATACCCACTGCCATTAGGTCAGTTCACACTCACAAAAATATTGTAGACCTGAGAATTGTCCTTTAGGGTTTTCGAGCTGTAATAGTTTTGAAAGCCAACTGTCACATCTTTCACCCAATGAGTGGCTGGTTGGTTTCAACCACTGACTTTTTTGTTAGCCTCCCAATGCAAAACCAGGACTCAGACTTCTATCTAAGAGTGTATATATCTATACATATATATTTCCATATGTCTTTATGCTAGTGAGCTGCAGCTAAAAACTTTACTTTTAATTTTATGTATCATTCCAATTTGCAAAAGTAAAGATCTACCTCTGTCAATTTGCATACTTTAAAAAGGCATCAAAGGTTATTTCAGTTTGCATGTAAAATGTCCTAATAATGGCATTGTGCTAAGAAGGTGTGTTAGTCTGTGTAGACTAGAAGAACAAATTTCCATATCCATAGACATGCATATGGATATAAGGAAAAGGTTTATATACCAGAGGAACAGGACATTGTGAAAACAGCCCAGTCCAGTTCAAAGTCACAAGTCCAATATTAACTCACATTCCTGAAATCAGTCTAGAAAGTCTCCTTCTGACTCACAAAGTCACAGGTCAGTGGGTGCAGAATCGTCGCTGGCAGGGCTCTCCACATGGCTCCTCGCTTCCAGCACTCAGGGTCCATCAACAGCATCCCATGGTGGTAGAAGCAACTCATTGCTGGCAGAGTTCTCCATATGGCTGCCCCAGCTTCAGAGGTCTGGCTCCATCAGGGCAAAGCCATGTGGTCTCTCCGCCGGTTCCTCCAGCTTCTCGGATGCTGCCATCTTGTTTTGTCCGTGATTCATCATCTCAGAGACTAACTCCCAACAACTGGGGAAGATAGCTTCTCATCTTCATGAGGGAAATATCGCGAGATTTCCCAGAAGTCTCAGGAGAAAGCCATGACCACATAGAGACATCATTGGCTACTCAATGGCTATCTCCAGATTAACAAGCTAGACACCACCCCTACATTTCAATCATAAAATTAACATAAGCATATGACGTCTGTGGCAACAGAAGGTAAAACAAACTTCAGTGTTTAACTGAAACAAATGTGAGCTTAAAAAAAAAAAAAGACCCAGGTGTTTGGGGGGAGGAGAGATCTTTCCACACCTGACTCATAGAATAGTACTTTTTTAGAGGCGTATGTTGTTACTCGTTTTCAAGATTTCACTTCAAATCCTGCCCATTGAAATCTTTTAGATTGTGGCTCTCATAAGCACCCTTACGTTCTTTAGAATGGTATTTTCTTGGTTGACAGAAATGCTTAGCAGAATGGAATGACCTTCTGTTGATATCACACACATTAAAATTGTATAGAGTCTTTTGCAACTGCTTCCAGAACACCTGTCTGAAATGAGAGTGATGAAATTGAAAAGGGGGTAGATTGACAGTGGCTACTGGATTGTGTGATATGAAGAAAAAGGAAGTGGGTCAGATAACTGTATCTATAATCTGGTTTCAACTGAAGAACTAACTTCACAACTGCTTTTTATTCCCCAGGATATGAATGATTATCCTCCAGTATTCAGTAAACGACTGTACAAAGGGATGGTGGCACCAGATGCAGTCAAGGGTACACCCATCACCACCGTTTATGCAGAAGATGCAGACCCCCCCGTGAGTAGAAGACATTGAATATTACTTTGAACTGTGGTGAGGAAATGAGTGGAGCTACTACATTACCCCACTGTCAAGAAAGCAAAGTCTTTCACGTCATGGTTACTCCCCTCACTTTCATATATTTATTTCATGCCTTCCTACCTACTCCATTTACAATGACAGGACAAAATTCAAACGATGACCATTGGATTTATTTAGACTATCAAGCACATAAATTGGTCCTATTAGAATTCACGAATCCTGTGCTTTTCAAATTATCTGGCACTAATGATTGCCATAAGATAGAATCAGCTTCAATGCAAGTAAAAACAGGATAAGTATATGTTGTACGATCAGTCTACATTTACAATTAATATCATTTGGGTTTTTCTATTTATTACAGTGAATGTTCAATTTTGTCCAAATAGGTTATAAGTCTGCATTTTCTGTTTTAGTAAAATATGACTATCTTAGTTGAAAACTAAATCAATGTATGGCAAAGTAATGTAACTTCCCTTATTTGAAGAATGAAAATCTTAATCTTGCTTTTAATTTCATAGATATTTTAATATACAGATGTATTTCTCATTTGATAAATCCTGAATTACCTTTTGAACAGTCAAAACACATCTTCATTTAACATAACTTTAACATAATGTTAACCTTCATTTAACATAATGTTTAATGAAAACATTATTGGAACAAATATTTGGAAGTCTCCTTAATGATATATATATGTTTATATATATAGGGGGGAGGGTATCATTGCCCTGGTGGGAGTAGGAAGCCCAGCCTTCCTCCTGGAGAGCTGCTGCTGGATTTGAACCGCCAAGCCAGTGGGCCGCAGTCCCGCACAAAACCACTATGCCACCAGGGCTCAGCCCTCCTTAATGATATTATTTTCATTTATTAGAATCATATCTATGGAAAATTGTTGTCTTTAAATACAGTCAGATTTTTATACATATCAATGCTGTATTCTACAGAAGGCCTGGATAATGAAGATTTAAATCTGTACTTTGAATGAGTTTACACTATAATTCAGTGACTGGTGTATTCGAGAGAATAACGTGAATTGGAAATGTAAAGAAATAGAAATGTGAATTTTAAATTATTTTCAAGTTATGTTTTATTGGTAATATGCATAGTATTTCTGCAATAGCATTTATTTACTAAAATGTGAATGGCAGCGATAACATTAAGTCTACATTTACATTTACAGCTCCAATTGTGACAAAACTTAGAAAGTCTATGTGGTTATAAGATCTTGGAAAATAATTATGTTAAAATCAAGGTAATGACCTTTTACTCTGAAGCTTCTTTTCTTGAGTGTTTTAAAATGTCTTTGAAACTGACTGACTGCTCTTAGGTAATAGACCAGGCAGTATTTCGTAGCCGTGAGCACACCAGTAGAGATGGTGAATGTGAAGTAAGTGATTTGTGAGCTAAAGTCAGGAACTAAGTACTCAGCAATTATGAATATATGTTCATTTCACCTCAACAGTTGGACTTTGAGCACCAAGTCTATGGTGACTATCCTATCATCCCATTTTTCTCTCAAGAAATACTATCTTAGAAGTGCAAATATAAATTATAGGACACTGAATTAACACCTCTCAGTCACAGAATTTTAACACATTCATATTTCTGAAACACTTTCATTGGACAAACTTCAAGATAATGTTATGTTTGAGTGGACTGGTGACAAGAGATACAGTATGTGGAACCACAGTTACTTAAATGCTCAACATTAAAGCATCCGTGTGTCCATCAAATGTTCACTTCACATTTGGTCCCAGCAAACTCATCCTTCCTGGCTTGACACTCAGATAGTGTCCACCAAAATGAGAAAAGTTGTCTTGGCCTGTGGTATGTTCTATAAAAATATTAATTTGCTTACAGAAAACATTTTCCAGTGATAATTCCCTGTTTTCATACTCTAAAACTTTTCTACAGAAATTTAGCAGACTCAAAAGCCATATTCCCTTTAAAGAAGACTTAAATTTTGCATTCCCAGTAGTAGTTTGGACATTTAATATCTGCTGCTGGCTTTTCAATAGATGAAACGTGGATGCCACACCTTCCATTTGGAATGGAGAACTGGTTTATTTCATAAAGACCTGACAATCAGCTTTTCAAAGACTTGCAGCTCATAAAACCTCATTGGGCAGGTCTGTGATATCATGTATGGTTGCTATGAGGGGAAAAAGTTCACCTAAAAATGATCACCACAATTTCATTTAGCAAGTGTATATTTTGATAGGCTCTTGTTTTAATTCTTGAAATTAAAAAAAACTTTTATGACAGTCACTCAACCTCAATTTGAATTATTGATGTAGTTCATGTCCATTCAATTAGTATAGTCAAATTGTGACATGCCAAACATTCAAAAATCAAATATTTTTTTCCATGAAAATTTTTATGCCATTAAAAATTCAAATATACTTGTATGATTGAATTTTACTCTAGTTATTTATATTGATGACATCAAAGCATGATGTGTTTTTGGATGTGTTTTGATTTGTTAAGTATTTTCTACTCTGCTAGCTATAAACATCAATCATTTAAAATAGTTTCAAATTCACAGGATTTAAAGTTATGGTGTCAATCTCACTGTTTGAGGCTTGCACATCTCTTTTATCACTGCCTGCTTATGAAGAAAGCTCTCTTCAAGATTGTATTGTAACATCTTTGAGGGAAAGAATCCAAATTTAATATACTTTTTATTCCCCACCCACAACACTCTGCCCGGTACTTACTATTCTTTTGAAATATTTGTTCAACAATTAAATAAGTAAATCAGTGTCTATTTCTATGCAATTCAAGTTTGAAAAACATATATCAAAATACCAGAAATTGAATTATATGAGACTTCGGGCAAATTTCTGAATTTCACACTTTGGTGATCTGAAGAGAGAATAAAGTGAAGGAAGGTAAATGCCATCTAAAGAATATATCCAGCTTGCTCATCAATTCTTAGTTTTTATTAGGAATTATTACTATCCTGCAATAATAGTTTTCAGTTCTATGAGGTTAGCATCATAGTTTTTCACATCCTCGTGTTTCTTTGGAATGAACTGAGAACCACCTATTTTAAACTGCAAACTCGCACCAACAAAATCCTTTGAAGTAGCACATGGAGGTAAGGACGGAAAGTCAGAGAGAGCATTGAGGCTGAATATAAATTAAGAATTATAAAATGCATGTTGTGCAAAACTACAGCACTCTAGGGGAAGCAAAAAAAAATACACTATTCCAAGGATTTGGTTTTTGTTTTTTCTATTGAATGAAAGTTGTTAGGACTTTGATTTCCTGGCTTGCTTTTGTGACAGCGTTGACATGATGGAGTTCACAGGAGACATGAGTAGTGAATGACTGATTATTTTCGATATTAGAAAGTGCTAACCTTTTCTTTCTGCTCACTGGAGACTGCTCACTCCAAACTTTCACAAAACAAACTGCAAGTGTAACTTTCATTTGCATGTTTTTTATTCTTTCTGAAACTACAAGTCCAGTCACTGGAGCTCTCTCTGCAGGAGCTCCCATTGCATTCCTGACACATGCTTAAGAAAGAATAGCATCCTTGGTGAACACTCACTAGTGGCTCATTGGGGCGAAATAAAAAGCATTTGTTCCTTTCCAACAGAGTTAAGTATGGAAATCCTAGGCAAGCATACATAACATCTCAATTTTGTACTAATCTGAATTAATAAGTCTTATGAATTAACAAAATGTTTAAGATAAAATGGAAGACAAAACAGGTTTAATATTAGTAATTTTAGCAAACATTTTTAAATAGGTGTCTACAATATACAGACAATATGTGATTGAATGCACTCTGAAATGGAGGCTAGTGCCTTAAGGACCTATGTTATGGAATGAAAGTTTATTTACAAGGGTAAAAGATATTGCTATGAAAATATAGAAACATTTATTTTTAAAGATATCAACACGTGAAGCTCTAATTTCTTGATGTCATCTCCATCTAGGTCTATGCACTTATGAAGACAACGGTGTTTTCTTTCCTCTAAATACTCCTCAATGATTTCTGTACTCTGTGATTTATAGTATATCAAAATGGCAGTTTAGGCATCCTTGTGGAACTTAAAACGTGTTCCTTTGAAATGTTCTTTGAGTTTGAGGACCAAAAGAAGTGTGCGGCAAGATCATGGATATAGGGTGAATGGGATAAGGTTTCACAACAAAATTTCCAAAGAAAACCCCAGCTTCCCTTGAAAATTACATCGCCATGATGGGGAAAAACACTGTGGTGTGAATGTCTTGGTCATTTTCTCATCAAAAAAAGATTTCTGTTTTCTTAAAACATTTCAATAAACTAAATTTTAAAAAGTGATCACAATTTCCCCCATCGACTTGCCAACAAATTATTGCTCTACCTTGTGAGTTCTTCTCTCTTCCTTGAACTGAACTGGCCCAGGTGACTGGTCCCTTCAGAAACAGCTGCTGGTGTCTGAATGAAGCCAATCTTAATATATTGATCAGTTGATCTATAGCCACCTGTTTATAACAGACACATATGTAAATGTTTTATTTGTAACAAACTCATGCCTACATGAACTGAAACTTTGTTAACCTTACTGTTTTGGCTTACCCTTATATATCACATATTGAATCAACTCTCTAATAACTACAGTGAATTATCTACATCCTACAATTGCACTTGGTAAATAAGTGAGGCCCAAGATCATTATAAGGTAAACATATGAATGAACAAATGAATGCTACCATTTTTTTGTTTGCTGTTTGATAGGCTGACTTTTTCTTTTTCTTTTTTTTTTTTTTTGCAATTGACTCAAGGGAAGAAGAGAGGACTATATTTGCATTAAAAATTTGTATTTGGAAACTATGTAAATGCTGTTTCCTAGAGATATGGAAATGTGGGTACTGTTTACAACTATGAGTATGTTTTATGAAATTGAAAACCAAAGATAGAAAAGCAACAATAATTCTTCATTTGCCTGTAGTTATATTTCACAATTTAAAGACATGCTAATTTTTTTAAATTGCTTCAAGCTATGATCTCAATAGTCTTTTGTGTTTTCATGTGAACTCAGTGTATGTGTAAATATATGTGTGTATATATGTATATGTGTGTATATATATATATATATATATATACATTCATTCAGATTTGAAAGGCCCTCAGAACACTTAGTTCTATGAGGAAACAATTTTATAGCACTGGAACTTTGTGAGAAATTTCTATCATATTAACTTGCAATTTGAGGATATTCCAAGCACACCTGGAATGTTGTAAAAATTTACATATTCTATGCTATGAAGTAGTTTTTAACATAAAATAATCAATTGACACACGTTTATTGACCTAAAATTTCAAATTAGAATAGTAAACAGATAACATTGTAGGCATGCAAGTCACCTCAAATTCTTACCTATTTAAATGTATAAAATCGTGTCATGAAGATTGAGAATATTCTGTGAGATTGGAAGTGTTACTTAATATTAAAAATAACTCCTGGGGCTGAGGCCCCATGGTGTAGTGGTTGTGCACGGGACTGCGACCCACTGGGATGGAGGTTCTATTCCAGCTCCACGGAGTAAGGGCTGGGCCTCCTACTCCCACCACCTGCGGGCAGTGATGCCCCCCCCCCAAAATAAAATAATAATAATAATTTCCTATGTTTATGTTTAAATATAAAGTCCGTAGCTACCTAAAATAACAAGCACGATTTCATAGAAGAAGGATTATCGAGTGTATAATGACCTGGGCATTCCTGTCAGAACTAAACTTGTGATATATCTTTTCCACTACACCAAAAAATAAGCACCAGCACTTTTTTGAGATTTTATCTTTTATCGTGACTAAAACAAAAGATAAGTTACATGAGATAGTTAATGTCTATTGTGCCAAACTGGCCGATAAACTTATGTGGCGTTAAATGAAGGGTGGAGAAATAAATGACTTCAGAAGCCTTGCCTTTCTAGTTCTGCAGTCTCTTGTTTCTCTTGGTCAGACCAGGGTGCAGCTGCCTTAGCCAATTCCCTGCTTCAATTTGCAAGGCTCACTTCCTGCAAGACATCGCGAAGGATAAACCACATGGACCTACTCTGATACAGCTCTGGGTGCTGCCAGCCCTGAGACGCTCCACTCATGTGGCTTACCTCCTGCAGGCGGCATCATTCCATGTGTTTAGGCAGTCCTGGGTTAGGATGGTCTCTTGATGTGCACTTACCCTTTATATAAAATGCTCTCTTATACATATGGGTTTTGGTGAATTTGTTTCTCTAATGTACCCAGACGAACACATTACCTAAAATAATTAACAGAGTAGCTGGCCCAAAATAATCACTTAAGTTGTTAGCTGGTATACATTCATTGAAAAACATATCTTTATCCATTAAAACACACAATTAAGAAGTTATTGTGATGACTATACACATATATGATGCCATATCCCAGGCTATGACAATAATTTAGGAAATAAACACACAAAGTTAATCTCACAAACTTCAGGCATGTTATTAAGAGTAAAGAGTTTCTGGAAAAAGACATCATGTTTGTTAAAATACAGGATCAGTGAAAAACCAGAAGACTCACAAGGAGATGGAATCACACAGTGGCTACAGGAACTAACTGAAACTGTAACACTTGTGAGGATGTCATGGGACTGGGTGGTGCTTTGTTCTCATCTACAGAGTCCCTTTACGTCTGATTCAACTGGACCTCATCTAATGATGCAAGAGGACTTATTTATAAAGTATTTTATTTTTTATTAAAGGACTCATTTTTAAAGATGGCCCTAGAAGCCATCATGATTACTAAAGGTACTTTTGCAAATAACTGGGTATATAATCTTGGAAGCTCACAGAGACAGTACTAGTCCTCCCATGTAGGTTCAGTGTAAGTCAGCATCAGCTTGATGAGAGTGAGCTTGTGAATATCTAGAAAATGAAAAATCACAAAAGGTGGGCATCAGTGTTGTACCCTTTACCACCTTATTCTATCAGTATGTTAATTAAATCTGAAATGCTGGACTATATGAAGAATGGGTCGCAAGTATTATAGGATTGCATTTTTACCTGAAGACATAGAAGGTTTTTTACATCACTATTTTTCATCACTTACACTCTTTTGTTATTGACCATATTGATTAGGTTTTTGCTTGCCATGTAGCAGAAACTGATTTTAAAGATCAGCAGCTCCTGACCATGCCTGCTGACCCTGGAGCATGTGAAAGAGGTATCTGTTTCTCTACCTTAATGGCAAAGCTGTTAGGGGAATAATCAGGAACTGTTTTCACTGCTCACTTCAGCTTGTGAAAAATTGAAATGATGTAGTCCCAGCCTGAGTCCCTGTGGTCTCAAATACTTAATTAGCAAGAAAGCACACCATGAAACAGTTGGGGCTTGATCTTTAAAATGACAATGAGTTATAATTAGATTTGAACATGTAAATGAGCATAAAGGGGAAGGTTTTATAAGCAAAGGTAATATATGATTAAATTCTAGAAAGGCTGATATAAGGGTTTTAATAATCTATTTACTTTCCCTTTGTGACCTATAGATCCCATTTGATACCAATTAACATTACTTGAAATCAATATTAGTTAACTGTTTGAGTGTAAATGTTGTTCTTGTAATTTAAGAAGTATGGTACTTACCAGGGAAAGAGAATATTTTTCTTTTGGTAGAAATTAAATATTTATAAAGTTGTTATTCTTTTATTCTCCTATACAAAATTGTCATTTAGGCATGTTTCAAGTATCTTTTTAAGATTAAATCTCATGGCATCTTTCCAAATATACTTAATGAAGGCACATTTCCAAGTGAACTTTGTTTAATATAATATTTCTAAGTGGACTTAGTGGACTATGGCTTTCCTATAGCTCCACATGGTTTAAATTCTATGTTTGATTTAGATAGTTTTACCAGGAGAAACAGAAATAGACTTTGGGAAATTAAATTTTGACTTCTTCGTTTTGTTTTTGGGGGGGCATCACTGCCCTCTGGTGGTCGTGGGAGCTACCCAGCCTTGCTCCTGAGAGCCGCTGCTGGATTTGAACCACCAAGCCCGTGGGCCGGAGTCCTGCACTCAACCACTACGCCACTGGGGCTCAGCCCTTAAATTTTGATTTCTTATGACTGATGTTGTTGATCTTAGTACTTTCTACACCATGTCATCGATAACTCTTTGTGTTTATTTATTTCACAATTCTTTGATATTTTTAAATGGTGGCATTGCTTGGGTTAAAAATCAAGGGGAAAACACCTCAGTACCGTGAAGTCAATGCTGACTCAGAGTCATCCTATCGAACAGGCTGCATGGGAAGTAGACTAGAAATCAAATAATTTATTAAACAAAAGGCACTTCATAAATGCACATCAGATTGCCAAAATGTTCTGAAAATTTTATTATAGAATTAAAGTTAAGGATATAACAAGATAGAAAGAAATAATGGCAAACTATAAAATATGCCAGGAACACTATAGTTATGTAGAGAATAAAAAGATTACTATGCTTTGTTGTAGTAAGAGACTGTTCAAAGCAAGAATTCACTTTTAAAAATATCTTATTTACTTTCATAAGTAAGAATATGGCCATTTGGGAAGAGGGAATGTATCTGGATAGCTATTCTGGACTGTGAAGGAATTGGTTCATAGCCAAGAATATCCATTGAATAAAGAGTGGTCAAAACTTATGAGTAAAAAACGTTATTAAAATTTAATGAATTTTTTTCACAAACTTTCAAAACCCATTGAAAGTTCAATGATTTGTTTAACATGATGTGTGTTATGTCTGATTTTATAAATATGAGCAATTTAAAATAAATTTATCAGACAGGGGCTTATTTGTACATTAGAATATATTTGTAAAAGTAAATATATTAAAAAGTTTTTAAACTGTTTTATTATGCATAAGATACAAGGGTACTGACACAGACTTATAGAACAAAGTAGTAACAAAAACATAAATATACAGATAGCTATAAATTTTTGTAACATGAATTCTTCAGTAAACAACTACTGAAAGTCAATAGACAAGTTAGCAAACATTACCTACATATGAAATTAACAAAGTCAGCATTAAAATGGGCAAAAATAGAAATACTTGAAAACCCGTCAAAATGAAGAACTTTCAGTTTACAGGTTTAAGAGGGAGACAGAAAGAACATAGAATCAAAAGTAGAAGTCTCAGACTGACATAAAAAGAGCCATTGTGGTGTAGTGAATATGTAGTGGACTGTGAACTCAAATGTTAACAGTTCGAAACTGCCAATTGCTTGATGAGGCTTTCTACTCCCCAAAAGAGTTAGAATCCCAGAAACCCGCAGTCAGTTACACTCGGTCCTATAGGGTCCCTATGAATTGGCATCAATTCGATGACACTTGATTTTGGAGGGGTTGGTTTGTGGAGGACAGGGAAGAAAGGGAAATGACATGATACTAATATTCATAATATTGGTGGATAGAAATGAGAGAGAAAGGGAAAAAAGATGTTTTAGGTTGAAAATGTTAGGAACAATTTAGGAAAAACTGTATTTGAAATAACTTCAAAACATGTAGAGTGATAGAAATGATCTGATTCCATTTCTCTTTTCTCAGACATGGAGGTGAACCTAGGAAAGGAGTAATAATTACTAGAGCCATCGTGTTAGTGTTTGGAAGAGGCCTATTTCTTGCCCAGAGTTACAGTCGTTAAGACATCAAAGGATAGACAATACCTAGGAGGAGCGGAGGCTAGAGAATGACAATTAAAAGAGGACAAAGATGCTCTGCGGGGATACTCAAACGACATTTACAGCGATGGGAAAGCAGCGTGACCCTGTGCATTCTTTCCTGTGCGTCTTGTTTGGGTGCTTTCTATATTAGTCAATATTTTCCCCAGAGTTTCCATCAATTTTACAACTCAAGGTTTAGAGTTTGTCTTCGGGTACTTTAAATTGAGAAAGACTGAGCATGTTTGCCCATTTTGACTTTCTAATTCAAGGTCAATACACATTTTATGATAATACTTTACTTTTTCATTTTGCTATGAGTCGGAATCCACAAGATGACAGTGAAGTGGGTTTGTTGTTTGCTAGCCCCTTTAACACCTGGCTGGTATAGATGACCCTGCGGATATGTATGTGAAATAGCTTCCAGCTTTACAGCAGCGCAGGAGGCACTGCAATACACAAACTGACAGAGGAGTGGCAACACAGAATTACCATCCCCAAACAATTGTTTCACCTTCATGTATTTGAAGAGTTCACCTCATCATCAGGAAATGGATATTATTTTTTTTAAATAGTCTGTGCTGAAATGAAGGCATTGGCCGGCTTTGCCGTTCTTCTGGGTAGAAAGTGAGCCACCTCACAAGCAGAGACATAGATTACCACATGCAATGGAGGAAGCAACACAAGCCATGTGTGTATGAGGTCCCAGGGGCAAGAAGTGGTCCTGGCAGCAGAGATACCAGTCACTGCAGCACCGAGAGCCTAAAAGGGAGAAGGGGCAGTGAGTTTCCCACTGTGGAAAGAGTACTATCGAATGTCTTCAGGCAGGAGACTAACCTGCAGAATGGGGCACTTTGGGGGACATTTTATAAGGGCCAAATACATTTTTAACTCTTTTCTTTGAGCAAGGTTGAAACCAAAGGACCACATGACTGAGAACAGAGGACTACATACATGCTTGTCCCCGTGACTGAAAAGAGATACTATTAATAAAAGGGTTATATCTTTAAAGATTTCTGTTCCTGACTTGAGGTAGATTACCAGTTTACTTTCCTAATAAACCTCACAATTGTAAAGCCAATGAGTTCTTTAGGGTCATTGCAAAAGATCATCGATCCCAGGAGAGAAGAGCTCTGGGAAGGAGAGTTGGCATCTGAATCAAATAAAAAAGAGTGGAGGCATGGCTATCCACTCCTGTGTGACAATTAGTCTAGGGTTGATGTTGAGTTGGGATTTCCTACCCTCCTGAAATCAGATGAGGCAACACACCATTCCATTAGATAAGCATATCAACAACAAAACAAAAGCAAATCCTAACATGAGGTCAATTCTGACTAATAGTGAGACTATAGACAGAATAGATTTGTCCTGTTTGGGTTTCTAAGATTTCAAATCTTTAGAGGAAGAGACAGCCTAACTTTCTACATCTGTATTAGTCCAATTTTCAACTCATTTGGTCTAATATCAAGGCATTCACATTCCTTGTCAAAGGTCAAAAGGGATTCACCTGTAAATTGATCCATGTGGAGAATCTGCAAATGAATTTTGGTTTTTCACAGACACCCACAGTTTCTGAAAATGGAATGCTTGCAATTTAAGCTCCAATTACATTCCCACCTGGCCTTGGATTTTATTTTTTACAATCCTTGAATCACACAGGCTGCTGTGCTTCTTCTGTGTGAACTTAGTTGACATCTCACTTAGATGTATACTTACTTTTTAAAATTTTTTAAATCATTTTATTGGGGGGTCTCACACAGCTCTTATCACAATCCACACATATATCCATTGTATCAAGCTTGTTTGTACCATTTTTTGCCATCATCATTTTAAAAACATTTTCATGCTATTTGAGTCCTTGGTATCAACTCCTAATTTTCCCCTCTCCATACTCCATACTTTCTCACCCATGAACCCTTAATAATTTATATTTTTCCATCTTCTACTCTGACTAATGTCTCCCTTCACCCACTTTTTCTGTTATCCATCCCCCTGGGAAAGGGTTTTATGTAGATCATTGTGATCAGTTCCCCCTTTTTCCTCCCATCTTCTGCTTCCCCTCTGGTATTTCTAATCTAATTATTGGTCCTGAGGGGTTAATCTGTCCTGGATTCCCTGTGTTGGCTGATCATTTTAAGAAAACTTTCATGGCCTCAGACAATATTATTATGGAGAGCTTGGAACGATCTGATTTCTTCACCAAATTTTGCTAGAGTAACCATATCTTCAATGATGTCTTCATAAGGATAAATATTAAATAGACCATGTTGTAAGAACGAATTGTCTCTTATTAGGTCTACAGTTAAGTGCAAACTCAAAAACAATTCATAAATCTATGGTTTACATATGTCCCTGACCCACTATAGAGTCATCATTATCATTTTATTGGAAAGTATTATTGTGTTAGTATGGGTAGACTAGAGAAACAAATTCATGGGAACTCATATGTGTATATGAGAGAGGTTAATATACAAGAGCAGTTAAATATTGAGGAATCATCCCAGCCCAGTCTGATATTAGCCCATATGTCCAATACCAATTTATAAAGTCCTCTTCTAACCCACGAAACACATGCAATGACACCAAATGCAGGAAGATCACAGGCCAGTGAATTGGCAGTCTTCCGGATCCAGTGGCATTGTAAGCATCTCAGGGCTGGAAGAAGTCTGGACAATACTTCTCCAGCACCCAAGGCTGCATGGGGTGTCTCGAAGGGAGTCAGCCTT
This sequence comes from Nesogale talazaci, assembly GCA_004026705.1. Taxonomy (NCBI): domain Eukaryota; kingdom Metazoa; phylum Chordata; class Mammalia; order Afrosoricida; family Tenrecidae; genus Nesogale; species Nesogale talazaci. The sequence continues at coordinate 17,998 of PVJH01019730.1, forward strand.
GTCAGTAGAGAGACTCAAAGGGAATGAACAGAGAAAGAGTGTGTGCGTGTCTCCTGCCTCCAATAAGGAATTTTATGAATTACCAGAATTCTCAGGAAAAGGTCATGAGCACACAGAGGCCTCATTGGCTATGATTGAATTGACAGACTAGTCTCCATTCCTTCACTCTGAAATCCCACATTGGCTCCAGATTATGTAACTATAACAATTACAAATCATCCTCATTTGGGCATATGGTAATTCTATTTCTAGTATCACTAATTTAGCCAATAATATAGAATTTAAACTACTTTTTAAATAAAATAAAACTTACATGTGTAGAACAGATTTTTATACACTAGAACATGGGTAATCAATGTATACAGATCAAAACCTTAAGTGACTGAACATTAATCATACAAAATTTAGGATTGAAGATAGGACAAAACTTTCAATAACACTAATTTACAAAGGAAGTCTATGTCTTTACAAAGGAATAATATATCTGTTAGATTGAGACATGTGATAAAAAAATAAAAAGAGTGCGAAAGTAACAGATAAATGGTAATCTTGAGGTGCCTTTTTTTTTTTTTGACAACCACAAAGCAAGAGATTTGTACCAAAGTCCATTGACTTCCAAATTTATAACTTTGGGATAGTATCTAGTTGTTTCTATCACTGATATTTATTTCAATCTTAAGACCAAAGAAGCAGTTCAGCTTCTTTCCCCAGCTACAGGTGTGTTTAAGATTAAGGCTAGTTCCATTAGTGTAATTTCCAAATTGGATCCATCTGGTATGGCCTAAAAATGACATTGTGGGTCTAAAAAGGACAGAGTCTGAAATTCCAGTTGTCTACATCATGGGACCTAGTAGAAGTTGGGTCACAAGTCCAAACAAGGGAATTTTCAAGCACCTCATACATATGTATTAGAAAATTGGACATTACCTTGGGAAAACCAAGGAGGAATTGCTGTCTTAGGATTATGGTGTTGGTAAGGAATATAAATATGCCTGTACTGACAGAAGAATGAAAAAAAATTTGGTAGAAGTATAGCTAGACTGCTCCTTCGAAGTGAAGTGTTTTGCCTTACTAACTTTGAACTTGTTCTCAGGGATAAAAAGAAGACATTTAATGAAATGGCCTGGCACAAAGGCTACAAAAATGTTGTCAGATACAGGAACAATCAGGATAACGGTATCAGATGGACAATATTTTGTTCTGTTGCACATTGCTTCGCTCTGTGTCAGAATAGACTCACCAGCGATAATAATTATGTTTTTTTATGGCCTTGGTTGTAGCTAAATATTATAGCTGGTCTATCTTTATATCTGTCTCTGCCAGTTTCTGTATGAAAATAGAGCCTTCGACTGCTTTTTTTGCCATCATAATTTCTGTATTTATTACCAATTCAAGAAATCCTGAAAGCACTCTAGCAAATTCTAGTGAGTCAGCAAAAATTCTCTGCTACACCTGGGTCTGTTGAGAACATTGGAGAGAACTCTTTGCAATTGTGATTAAGCAGCTATGAATGAGGAAGGTGAAGATTGACCAAGCTTGGTTTCTGAAAGCAGGTTGGGTTTGTGTCCATTATAGAGGCCTCTTTCTTTAAAGATCCATAACTAAGAGGTTTGTGCTTCACAAAGTGAACCACACATTCACAGAGAACTTGCCTAAAACCCCAATCATGTGTAAAGTGTCTGGTTCTGTTGCCATCACACATACTTCAACAGTTTATGGGAGTCCTATGGCCTAACAGGAGACCAGGTAGTGGGGCAGAAAATAGAGTTGAAGACAATAAATATCTTCTGAACTGGAATTCACAGCAGAAGTTAAATTAAATGATACTCCTAAAACCTCTGCTGGTTTAAGAACTATCTATATGAAATGAAAGTGAAAACAGTTACTTGAAAGATTATACAAGAATCTTAAAAAAACTGTACATTGATATGAATATTTATATACTTATACAAATTATGTGATCATTTTCATATTAATGGTGATAGAAATCAGAAATGGAAAGTAAGAATGGCTGCACAGTTTGTAGAATATAATGAAGGTGACTGGGTTGTATCTGTAGAAACAGTAGAACTATTGTATGTTATTCTGTGTATGTTCTCAAGGACAACAGCAAAACTAATTTTTAAAAATAAAATGCAATAAAAAGAAACATATAAGAGCAAAACATATCTTAAATGCATTAAAATGACTACCTTGGATGACAAAGAGAAATAGAGGCTAGGTGTGAAGATAATGAGTAAAAGGGATCAGGAATCATAAATCAAAGAACATAAAATAATATCATTGTGTGCCAATCTTCATGTTAGGATCACTGAAGACATATTTATGCATAAGCAAATGTGGTGAATAAAGCTGATGTTGCCCAACTCTCAAAAGATCTAGGGTATTAAAGATTTGAAGGTAAACAAGCAGCCATCTAGCTCAGAAGCATCAAAGTCCACATGGAAGAAGCACACCAGCCTGTGTGGTCACAGGGTGTTAAAACGATAGGATATCAAGCATCAAAGAAGTAAAAATTATATTATCGAAGATGAGGGGAAGTACATGTTGGGTACCCAAAGCCCATACCACCTGTCTGTAATGAATTCTCCTTACAGAGGGGTCACAGGGAAGAGACGACCCACTTAGGGTGCAGTGTAGCAACTTGAAACATACAACTTTCCTCTAGTTCTTCAATGCTTCCTCCTTCCCACTATCAGGATCCCAATGTGACCTTACAAATATGGCTAGACCAGTGTACATATAGGAACCGGAGACATAGGAAGTCCAGGAGAGATGATCGTTTCAGGATAAGTGGTGAAAGTGGCAATACTCTGAGGGTGGAGGGAAGGCAGGGTAGGAAGAGGGAACCAATTATAAGGATCCAAATATAACCTCCTCCCTGAGGTATGGGTAATAGGAAGTGGAAGAGGGAGATATCAGACCATATATGATAAAACAAAGTAATAATAATTTATAGATAATAATGGATTCATGAGGGAGGGGGCAGAGGGGAAAGAGGGGAAAAATGAGAAGCCAATGCTGTGTTAGTCTGGGTGGACTAGAGAAACAAATTCATAAACACACATATGCATGTAAACTGGGAAAGGTATAAACAAGAGGAATGGAACATTGAGAAAGAATCCTAATCCAGTCCAGTCCAAAGTCATAATTCCGATATTAACCCATAAATCTGATACCAATCAAAAACTCTTCTTCTGACTCATGAGACATGTGCAATGATTCCAGGGCAATCACAGGCCAGTGGGTGCAGAGTCTTATATATCTCACAGCAACAGAAGCATGCTGGCGCTGGCAGGGGTCTCCCCATGGCTCCTTGTTTCGAGGGCTCATGGTCTATCAAGAGTATTCATTAGTGGTAGAAGCACCTCAGTGCTACCAGGGATCTCTCTGTGGCTTTTCTGGCTTCAAAGGTCTGGTTCTATCAGTTTAAGCCCATGTGACTTCTCCTCTGGCTCCTCCAGTTCCCACGACTCAGGGTCTATCAACATGCTGCCATCTTGTCGTGTCAGTAGAGCGCCTACCAGGGATTGAGTCTATAGTCTCTCACCTCCATGGGGGAAATATCATAAGATTTCCCAAAATTCTCAGAGAAATCCATGCCCACACAGAGGTCTCATTGGCTAACTCCTTATTGGCTAACTCCATCTTTACACTCTTCATCAAATTGGCCCCAGAGTTCATGACTGCCTCAGATGCCAAGGACTTAAGTAGAAAGCAAATGTTTTGAGAATGTATAGATGTGCTTGATGCACAATGGATGTATGTATGGATTGTGATAAGAGGTGTATGAGCCCCCAATAGGATATTTAAAAAGTCAGAATATAAGGAATTGAATAAATGACTTGTAGCCTCCTTGATGACATTGTAGCACAAATTAAAGATCATATTTAACTCAAATTTCTAAATCTCTTGGTAATTATTATATATGGTGCATGCAAAATTTTAAAAGAAACATCTATCCAGAAAACATACTTCAGCAACTATTAAGAATTAAATGTATCCTCCTTCTTTGCCTCAGAACTTCAAATTTAGAAACAGAAATTAATCAGTTAATGTGAGTCGAACAAGCAAATAGAAAGAGCAGCTCAAAAATCTTTAAGAAAACTATATTTATCTTGGAGAATCAGAGAGGTTCTAGAATATAAGTTTCCAAATATATGTAATTTAGCAATCTACTGACTCCTTAAAATTTTTTTAAAAGAAAGAAAAATGTTACTCAGCATCCTCTCCTTACTCCATGCTCATTCTGCAAATAAAAACTTTTGTACCATAGCCCACCACCCAGGATAAAGAATAGTTATCTGCTTTTCCATCTCCCCAGGATTGGGCCAGCAATCATCAACATTATTCTAAAAGTGACCCACTCTGAAATTTGAAGGCAAAGGGGGATATTTCCAAGAAAGAAAATACTTGAGTACTAAAGTGTAAATAATGAAAGGGAACAATAGATGTTTCAGAAACCAACAAACCACAAATATGAAAAAACACATCTATGGACAGTTTAATAAGGCATTGTTGTTAACTTCATTTCTTGAGATGGGATATATATATGTATGTATATATTTGTATATATATTTAGGTTTTTTTAGTTTTTTAGGCATCACTGCCCTCTGATTGTGGGAGTAGGAGGCTCAGCCTTTGCTCCTGAGCAGCTAGAATTGAACCTCCATCCCAGTGGGCCGCAATCCCATGCACAACCACTGCACCACCGGGGCTCAGCCAGGATACATATATTTTTTAAACCAAGATGAATATATACATATATATATATTTAACTGTTAAGAACTAAATGTGTCCTTCTTTGCCTCAGAAGTTCAAACTTAGAAAGAGAAATTAATCAAATAATATGAGTAGAACCAACAAATAGAAAGAGTAGCTCAAAAATCTTTAAGAAAACTATATTTATCTTGGAGAGTCAGAGAGGCTCTAGAATATAAGTTCCCAAATATATATACATATAACCCCCCAAAAAAATCCCTCCTTATTTCCTTATCCCTTAAACCAAAGCCAAACAAAACCTACCATTGACTGGAGTTCAACTCATTCTTTAGAAGCATTGAAGTGTCATTTCTCTTGAATAGGGAGTTTCCTTCCTGCTTTCCAATTAACCCACCAAGGGCTTCTTCAAGCTGAGGCTGGAGAAGCAAACTGGATCAAATCCAGCAGACCTGGTAAACCTCAAGAAAAACATAAAGAATTCAGACTTTTGTCCTATTGAAATTGGTGAATTTTAAAACATATTTTATATAAAAAATATAGCAAATGTATATCAAATTTCTAAATGAAGAAATTATGCAAAGAATATGTTATCTCATGTCCTTAGGCATTTTAGTCATGTTTACCTTTGAAAAATAAGATACTCAAGATTTATTTTCTTATTTAATTAAAATATCAATAAAATCATTTTATTAAGGGATCAAAAATTTATCATAGAAAATATCTTTCTGAATATTGAATGTTATGCTAGTACAATACCTGATTAAACTAGACCTACACTATTATACTAGGTGACAATTGGCGTATGGATTTGCCAATGAGGGTTGATATACCAATTCTCAAACTATATTAGCTGCTCTTGGTATCTAAAAAAGGGAAGGCGAGTGAAGAAAAAAAAAAAAGAAAGCATTCATTTTTCTCAGTGGCTACATGGAGAATTTAACCTATTGCTTCCACCCCCCAAAACAACAACAAAACTCACTGGCTGAAAGTCAATGCTGACTCAGCAAGCTGCTGGGGATTGATGAGACCGTAATGTTATCTGAAGTAGAAAGTGCAGACTTTCTGCCATGGACCTGCCGCTGGCTCGGAACAGGGGACCATGTGGCTCACAGCCCTGCAAATAACTGCTATTTCACCAGGATTCCTTTAGAATATAGTCACAGTCTTCTTTAAGGATATTATAACTCCCTGTATGAGTCATTAAAAAGAAAAAAAAAGGCTAACTCCCTATGGCTTCAAGCAACAATATAAGCCGATTTGCAGTAATCTCTGCATGCTTAAGTATGCTAAATCATATTTGGGAGACATTTGTCAATTACACTGTTAGAAAATAAATCAAATTAGTCACTTTCAAAGGCATGGGGGAAAGAATTTTGATAAGCACATCAGGGAGAGAAATCTTTGTGTACTTAAAAATAAATTACTTAATGTGTATGTTAATGAAAATAATAGGTTTTAGTATTCCCTGGTAGAATATGATTCCTATTATCATGAAGAAAATTATGTGTGTGATTAAGTAATTTCTTGATAGCTGTGTATTTCAGAAAAAAATTACTTACTAAGGTTATCTCCTGATATTATTTTGGTCTCATTGAAATTCTCAGTGTTTGCAGGTTTGTAGCATCTTTCATGCAGGTTAGCAATTACCTTCTGTAGTAATGATTTATATTCTCACCATCCTTACGTCAAAATACATTGTGTGGAACACTCTTCTGAAAGAATAAAAGCTGAAAGTCAAAATAAAAAACTGACTGAATAGATAAAACAATTGATATCATAAGTATTATTTTCATGCTAAATTTGCATTTGTTGTATTAATTGTACCTACCTGGTTATCGTTTGGACTTCTGTTAGACCGGGTTCTCTAGAGAAAAAACCAAGACACTAATATTTCTCTCTAGACATTTAAATAGATAGATATCTAACATAAGAAATATAGATTAGTCAACTAAGCTATAAAGCGGTACGAATGGCTCATTGCAACTCACTTGCATGAGACAGCTAGTATTCTGGCAGTGGGAGTCTTGAGGGCCACAGAGCAATTCAGGCTATCCGGCCGCAAGCAGCAAACAGCAAGGCAGGTCACCAACAGTCATCCTGATGACAGGTTCCAACAGTCCCCAGCTCAAAAGATGTGTATTCCAGGAAGGTGGCAAAGCAGGGCTTGAAGGAACCTCAACTGACAGCTAGACAGTCCATGGATTAGGTATTCCATGGGTGGTGTAGCTTGCAGACCGAGACACAGGACAAACAAGGCAGGTGACTCATCTGAAGATCCAAAAGCAAGAGACCAAGACGTGGCTTGCCAAGCGATTTATATCTCTGCCTTTCAATCCATCTCACATGTTCATTGACCACGTTGTCATAAAAAACCCACCTATCTTATTTGGTCATATTGACATAACAAAGCAACCAATTACAACTTCTATCATTTTCTTATTAGGTAATTTAATTGAAGTTCCATCATAACAAAGTTGTTTTCAACTATGTACCTATTAATAAAATGCAAAACAAAAATTCTTTAGTATCACCATATCTATGTGTATGTGATATATAGGATATGTGTTAAGTGGAAGGTGTGGATGACACAAATTACATACATCATATTTTATGTGATATATGTATGACAGCTATGATGGAACTTCAAAAATCTCATTGGGAAATCCCATCATCTTTTTTGGTACTAATTATTTTATTATATATTTCCAAACCATTTTATTGGGAGTTAATGCATGCATTCAATCACATCAAACAGTACAGTACAATTGCTACTAAAATCAGTTACAAAGCATTTTCTTTTTTCTAGAGTTTCTTGATATTAGCTTTCTTTAACCACCACCACCCCATCTTCCCCACCATACCCTCAGGAACCCTACTCTACTTGAAGTATCTATAGGTTCATCTCTCCTGGGTTTCGTACACATAAAAACATAGAAAAATACGTGGTATGTATTCAAGAAGTCTATCTACAATAACAAAAGAAAGAGAGACAAACTGCAACATGAAACATATACAGAAAATATTGAAAACTTGACCAATCCCTAAGCGTATCAGAGGGGTGATCAAGTGGCATAGTTTTGACCATTTAGGTCAGATTTTTCATTTGTTAATTTACTATAGTCTTCTCTCCAGTACTCTGTCTGGTGACCAGTGTGGTCCCATCTTTCAGTTATGATTAGAGGAAAATCATCCACTGGAAGCTTATTCCCTGGGAAGATCCTACAAATGTACTTTGGGCTTCCACAATCCTCCATTGCCTTCTGGAAAGTATATTCCCATATTTAAAGCTCTGATACTCATCCCTCCATCAGATTTGGATTATATTATTTGCAATCTTGGGTTACGGACATTGGTGTCCTTTTCCCACTGCTTGTTTGTAGCCACTGACACTATTCTGATAGCCGAACGCCATCTTCTTTCTTCACCACACTTTGCTATAGTACCCTTTTCTTTTGTTTTTCTTTCATGAGGGTGAGTAGCGAGTAGGACCAGGTTGTAAGAATTGTCCTTAAACTATGATTAAGTGTAAGCCTGGATCTATATTTTTTTAGAGGCCTCTGCCTCACATTGTAGATATCTTTGTTAATCCATGGTAGAAAATCATATAACCATCTCCCTGAAGCATAAAGACCTTCTCTTTATGGTTAATGATTGGTTCATAGTACTATTTAAAAAAAAACATTGCCAAGAGATGGTGATTGAACAAATGTTAGCTAACTATCTCAGTATCTGGATCAGTCATGTGTGCCGAATAAATTCTTATGTGACTGGATGCTATCTTCACATGCAATGGGGCCCAGTGCTCAGTGTCAATCCCAAGTCTGCCAGAAAAATAGATATCTTTATACAGTGAGTAGGGCATTAAAGTAGTATATCAATATTGATCTGTCAATCAATACTTCAATACTCTTGGCAGAGCTGTCTTCTGAGTCTTCCCTGTAATTTCAGTCTTAAATTCTCCAGTTACAGATAGATCTGAAATAGAGTCTAGTGCACATAGTGGGATTTCCACATCATATTCTTCTGGTATTGCCTTTTAATTTCATGTTTTCCTGAATAGTTTGAAGTCCATATGTATAATGAATGCCTTACAGTAGTGATGTCTCTTACTAGTAATTGTTAATTTTTATGCACATCAAAATTAATAGAAGAGAATCACTGAGTTGACATCATGCCTTCCATATTTTGAAAACCAAATACTACCTAAATCATATTTTGGATAAAGACAAATACATTTATTCATTAATTTTAATAGAAAATGGGGAATATTGTCCTTCCTGAAAGTAATTGATGTTGGCAAACAACTCCAGAATCCCTCAAAATTATTAAGTAATGTCACTGGCATTTATATTTGTATTTAACTAGGAAAAATATCATATACTAGTTACTTAACTTTTATAAATCTCATTCCACACAAGGTCAACATGACCCCTTTGAATGAACTGTTTAATTTTAATGAAAGACAAAAGGATTTCTAACACATGGCACTTTTTCAACTCCACATCCTCATCTGTGGCATCATGACACACATCTTAACTTGACCTCTCATTTGCAATAGTACTTATATCTGAATCAAATCTAATATTTAAACATTCAAGCAAGCCTACACTCACAGGGTCACTATGATTGAGAATTTACTTGGCAACAATGAGCTTGGTAGTTAGAATTTAGTCTCATGGAGTCATTTTTATGTCAGTTTTTTTCTTATTATTTGAGAGCAAATTTTCCATGACAATACTAAGTTTACAGCATTTCTAAATTCCCCAAAATTAAAAAAATATAAATTTTAATAAAGTTCTTAGCAAAATCAGTCTTTTTAATTATCTATACAAAGTTGAAGCAATGTCATTTCATATTGATATATATCTACTTTTAGTTAGTAGATTATATAACTGCCAAAAGTACAGGACAGATTCAGAAGAGGATATGGAACAACAAATATCATTGTTGATGTCAGATTGATCGTGACTCAAAGCAGAGAATTGGAGAAGTATGTTTATTTGTGTTCCATTGATTATGAAAAGGCATTTGACTCTGTGGACTGGAATAAACTATGAATGACCTTGAGAAGAATGGGAATTGAAAAACACTTCATTGTGCTAATACAGAACTTGAATATGGATGAAGAGACAATTGCACAAGTAGAATAAGGAAATAATACTTGGCTTAAAATCAGGAAAGGTGTCCATCAGGTTGTATACTCTTATCACACTTGTTCAAACTTTGTTCTGAACAAATCATCAGAGATACTGGATTATATGCAGAAGAATGTGACACTAGAGTTAGAGAAAGGCTTACAAACAACCTGCAGTATGCAGATGACACAATCTTGCATACTGAAAGTGAGCTGAATTTGAATCACCTATTAAAGATCAAGGATTGTAGCCTTCAGTGTGGGTTACGATTCAGTATAAGGAAGACCAAAATCCTCACAACATGATATACAGAGAAAAGGTTGAAGTTGTCAAAGATTTTGTCTTACTTGGTTTGTGAAGCAATGCATGGAAGCAGCAGTCAAGACATCAAAAAGCATATTGCATTAGGTAAATCTACTATACAAGACCTCTCTACAGCACTGAAAAGCAAGGATGTTATTTTGAGGATTAAGGTGTGCCTGACCCAAGCCAGGATATTCTCCATTGCATCCACAACATGTGAAATTCATACACTGAATAAAGAAGACTGTAGAAGACTGCATTTGAATTGTGGTGCTGGAGAACAATATTCAAAGTGCCCTGGACTCAGGCAGACCAGAGTTTTACTTAGAGGCAAGGATGGAGGACTTCATCTTTCATACTGTGGATATTCATAGTTGGTAAAATAGAGGGGGTGGCAAAAAAAATAGGAAGGCCCTCAGTGAAATGCACTGACCCAGTGGCTATGTCACTGGGTTCAGGCACAGGCACAATGGTGAGGCTGGTGCAGGACAAGTGTTTCTCTCTGTTGTGCATGGGGTCACTATGAGTCAGGGACTACTCGATGGCACCTAAAATTAGCAACACCTTTTATACACTTAAGTTTATGCAAAAATATTAAGACATAATAATTTTAGTATTCAATTTTAATTAGTTTTTTGGATTTTTTTAAACCCAGGTTCTGCCCAGCCCTGTCCCTGTGACTGCATGCATGGTTATTATAGGAAGAATCTATACTAGTTGATATATTTGTTCAAATTCTACATATAGTACAATCACTATCATCTGTGAAATGAAATATTTTAAGGCACATCTAATGACCTATTTTCGATGTGTGTGATTGTTACTATAGTTGTAGTTCCCTCATTTACTGACAAAATTATTTAACTACACTGCATGTCTCATGCATATCTCCTATTAGATATGTTAATAGATCCATGCATATCTTTCAACTTGACGAGCTATGAGTCTGGTGAGAAAGAATCATGAATGCAGTTCCATGTGAACTGTCTTTTTCATAAGTATTCATCATATTGAAAAATTAATTTTAGTAGGTAAGTTTAAGTTGTGTAAACAGATTTTGCTAGATTATAAGTTAAAAATTTGCAAGCAATTTAGGCATATTCTTTGGTAAGTAACCTGTCAGCAGATTTTCTAGAGAATGTCCAGAGAATTTTGTTTTACAGAATTATTAGAAAGATACTCGGTTTGACATGGATAAATTATTCATTAGGTAATCTCAATGTAGCCTTGCAAAGTATTCATGTAATTCCTCACATTCATTTAGAATTTGAAAAGCAGCTATCAATTCCAAATACATTCTTAATTTACATGTTAGAATCTGAATCTTTAGAGTTTGAGCTTTTTAACAATTGATCTCTTAATCACTCTTTAAGTCAATAGAGGTTACTTTTAGCTAAGGTCCAAGGGTGTGAGTGGGCAAAATCTCAGAAGGCTATCCACACTTAGCACTATCTCATGGAGTGAGCAGAAACTCAAGTTTTTAGTTTTTGTATAATTCTCAACTTCACTTTATAGGCTAACATTCAGAGTGCCTCCCTATGAACATATTCTCACAGCCATGGAATGAGGTCAACTGATAGTGACCCTGTAGGACAGGGTAGAGCTGCCCTTGTGAGCTTCTGAGTTTATAACTCTTCACTGGAGTAGGAAGATTCATCTTTCTCCAGAGAAGCAGCTGGCTGATGGTTTTGAACTTCTGATCTTGCACTTGACAGCCCAAAGAGTCCTACCAGGCTCTTATGTTAATAATTTCTCCAATATTAGAGATATATTCTTCAAGGTTAAAGAGTAGGAATATTGTCTAAAGTTGTATCTATAGGCTAGTTTACAAAGATCAGCTATGTTATCTTCTATCAAATCATGTCAAGTCAAACTCAGCTTAGCTTTACAGTTGTTTGGCACATCCCCCCATACTTCTATGTTACTATATCTAAATTTAGAAGTTTACCACATTGCTTTTTATCATGACTTAGACTTTTGATAACTTGTAGTCAATATTAGAGAACCTCATAGAGATAGACTTATTTTTCTTTCTAAGCTCATAATAAATTGTCGCATCTTAATCATTTGTGTAGCTATAATTTGAATGCATAATGAGTTATACTCTGTGGAATTTAAAACGATTATAAAAATCTTTATCTACCTCCCCCTTGACCACAAATCATATCTTAGATGTCATAAATAACACAGAATATTTTAAAACAAATTTTCACAAAACTATTCCCAATATATAATTTATAAATCTAAAGCATAAACTTCTTTTACAAGGCTTAAAAATCAATACCCCAAATGCCAAAAGACAATTTGTTTTAACCATATAAATAAACTTTTTGATAATTTTTTCCCTGTGTAAACATTTTTAATACTAATAGAAGTATAAGAATTGATAACATGTTATAGGGCACATACATGTATCATCTGTTATTTTTAAAGCAATTATTGCTTTGTGGAATATTTTCTTCTGTTTCTTATCTACTTTTTGGAGCATGAGGTGTTTATTCTCATAAATAGTCTCATTTCTCTATTACTATATTGAACAATATTTTTAAATGGCTAATTATTTATTTCCATCTATTTTCTGTTTTTGAGAGCTCTGTTTGCATTCAATATCATCTTCTCTGTTAATTCTCTGCTCCAAATTTTATTTAAGCTTTGCAGCTGTTCACCTATGGTCAACAGACAAGAGCACAGATGCTATGTTTTTATAAAATCAGGGTACCTAACATAATTCACATAGCTATCTCTAAATACTCTCTATGAATGATGCCCACCTGGATCTGAGGTATACATCCATATTTACACAGTGAACACACTGTATGGTAAATGTTCATTAAAATTTTCACCAACGTATCCTGGACACTGGACACTATTCTACATTCTGAGTAAATAGTGGGGAAGGAAATATCTGCTGTAAGGAAACTCACAGTTGAGAGAGACAAAGATATGAGGAAAACTACTAGAAATGTAAATTTATGACAAATTTATATATGAATGTTCTGGGAATACAATCAAATATGAATTGATTCAGAGTGGTTTATTACCAGAGGGGGAAATGAGTTCAGGGTTTTTTTTTATTTTATTTTATTTATTTATTTATTTATTTATTTATTTATTTATTTTTTAGGCATCCTTGCCCTCAGGTGGTGGGAGAGTTCAGGGTTTTATAAATCTAAAGTAGCTGGACTATTTGATAATGAATCAAAAATTAAAGACAATGAGGAGACTTCAAAGAGTTTGTAGAAAAAATGAACTCTTTGATTCCCCCATTTCTCTTCTCCTCCCACTACACCCCCACCCCCCGTTAAATGTGATGAGCTCTGTCTTCTCCATTTGGTGATAAATTCATTATTTTTCATAATCTCCAAGCCTGGTACCCAGTCAGTAAATGTGCCTATGAATAAAGAAATGCCTAACTGAATGAAAAAGAGACTCATAGGTAAGTAATGAACAATAGCTACATGATGCAAGTGGTTTGTGATCCTTTTCTAACATAAATATTTGTAGTTTAAAACCATCTAGTGATGCTGCAGGAACGAAGGTTGGGTATTCTGCTTCATGGTAGATTAAGAGAACTCTATGGACTAGTTAGCATCTGTTCTGCAGGGTCACCACGAGCCGGGGACAACTCACTGAGAAACGCCACCAACAGATGTCATCATGTGAACAAGATGATAAGTAATAAGGGGTAAAATGTGGACAAAATTTTGAACTGATAATATTTTTGAGTTAATTATCTTATGAAACATAGATGCCATATGGAATAAGTTTATGATCATTTAGTTCCACAGTACTAGTATTTTTAGCTACAGTTTCATACGCATTGTCTAAAGGCAAGCAAAATGACTTCGGAAGCTTGCTTAATTGGGTTAATTTTAATTCTCATCTGCTATATTAAATCAAGAACAGAAATGGTTGTTTTCAGTACTATCATGCTATCATTTTGAATGTGTCGTTAGAAAAAAAGATCTTTAAATGAAAAGTCACTTTTCAACTCTGTGGGAAAAAAATCTAATGTTTTGGTTATAAGATGTTGACCTTAAGGAGAATGCTGTACTAGCCTTTCATCCCTCTTTTGAAAATATATTAACCTAAGAAACGCTTGATTTAATAGATGAATTTGGCTCTCCTTAGAGAAATAACATTACTGGTGATGAGAAGGTATGAACAGACAAGCAAACAACAACCACAAAAAAATCCCTGCCCTAGTAGATATTTTTCATAGTCTCCGTTTCCATAAAATTTTAAAGAATAAATTAATTATAGTCTCCCCTAAAATGCCACTATGTCCAAGTGGCAGAGTGATAAGCAACTTTCCTTAAACAACCTCTCCCTGATGCGTAGCAAATCTCTGGAGATAATTCTCACCAATTTCCTATGAAGTTAAAGTTTGTGTCTTGGTTAATTCTTTTTACAAAACTTTCCTTCCTTTCATTGTGGTTTTTTTTTTTTCTGGTGGCTTGGCAAACTAAGCAAATCTCAGGATTATTTGGAATAGTTTCTTTTCCCTCAAACAACATTGCATATATTTTATAGGATCCCACCTAACTTTCTACAAGCTATCGTGAATGGAAGACTGTTTCGTAATCTCCTTTAGGAAACATCTCTTTTCTGGAGTAGCAAAAGACATTTTACCTTATCTAACTCAAATATCTGTGCCAATAAAATGACATTGCATTTAAACCAACTGAACTAAAAAATGAAACTAAATGTTTTCACTGGTTTGATTTCCAAAGTGTTTGTTTTGCTTGATGGGGACATAAAATGATCCTATGATTTGTTTTATTTATTGAAATCCAGAGTTTGAATACATCCCCAAAACAACTCTGATAAATTTTGAAAAACCATGGGAAACAAAATATGCATTAAAATTAAGAAAAGAATGCCTAATGGTAGTACAAACAGCAACAAGTGTTAAAAATGTTCTTCAAACTTTGAAGAATTATATTAAGTAAGCTGAAGAAAAAGGAATGAGACTTTATTTCATCAGATGTTTAAATATATGGAAGAGCCTTTCAAGTTGACGAAGTCTTTAAATGATACACTGGCGTTCTTAAAAATGTATTGAATGTTTCTTTTCTTTTTTTTCTTTTTGGATTATTGTTATTGTTCTGTGTATTATTTTCCTATGTAATACTTTTATTTTTCACAAATCAAGAGCTAACCCAGGAAGCATTTCATGGTCCAATCATATCAAGCAGTGTTTTACAATTGCTGCCACAATCAATTCTGAAACATTGTCTTCCTTCTGGAATACTTGGCTCTCAGCTCCCGCTAGACCCTCCTTCCCCTCCATACCCCCAGCAACCGTTACTCATTATTGTTTCTGTACATTCTCCTATGTTGTTGGTAGCATTCTTGACTCGCTGTCATATGTTTTTCTATGTTTTTTGGTGTATGTAGAGCAATTTTAAAAAGGTGTATGAATGCTATAGTTTAGTTGTAGTAGTTTCTATGACTAAGCTTCTATGACTAAGTCATAGTCGTTTCTAAGACTGAAAGATAGTTGCCGACTTCCCAAGGTTGCTCAGAATATAAACAGAGATGTTGCAAAGTTTTTCTAAACATAAGCAAAAACATAAAAATAAATTTCATCGACTAAAGGAATAACTTACTTGTCAATTATAAATCAAATTACAATGTGAATTTAAATCAAAATAAACTTTAAGAAAATACTTTATTTGCTTATGTTTACATATTGAGCCCTGGTGAGACAGTGATTAAACTCTTGGCTGCGAACATACAGGCTGGTGATGCAAACCTACTAGCCACAGCATGGGAGAAAGTTGTGATGGTTTGCTTACGTGAGGATTTATAGCTTTGGGAATGCTGCCTAGTGATTTTATTCTATCAGTTCATCATGAGTAGGAAGCAACTTAACAGCAAAATTTTTGTTTGTATTTTTCATCTTTTATATATTAGAACAATTCTATCACACTTTATAAATTAATGTACTCTATAAAAAATTGAAAATAGTTTCTACTGCTATTGCTTTTTTCTCCATATTATTGATGGTGTGTATGCATTAAAAGTCAAATTTGACTAATTACTTCTAAAACAAGGCTATGAAACATATTTGCACTAAACATTAAAAGAACCCAATGGTGGTTCAGTGAAAAGACTCTACTTTTCTGTATGCAAACCTTATCCAAGCCTATGTGACAACAGTTCAACCACAAATTGTCTCCCAGTGGGGGGCTGTATATCACTATGCTATCGAACATGTCTTAGCAGAGCTTCCAGATTGAGACAGACTATGTATGGCTCACATACTTTCAAAATACAGCAGTAGAAACACTAAAACATTTGAATCTTTTTTTTTAGAGCCTATATTTTTTCTTTTGAAATGCATCATTTATGTCATTTTAACTTATTGTTGTCTATGTATAGAATAATTTACCATTCATAAACTTTATATGTCTCAAGTTCATGAGCATCAAAATGAATGTAAGAGTAAATAATTGTCTTCCGTACAGTTACTGACACATAGTTAGCATGAAGCAAATGCTAGTCATCAGTATTTTAGTAGAAATATTATCATCATTATTATTAATGTTATCCTAAAGATTACTGTGAGGATAAAATGATGTGAGATAGATAAATATGTAAGAAGCAGAATCCCACAGCTTCAGTTCCTTTTCATTTAAAGTTATTTCTTCACTTTTTCACAATCAGCCACCCTTTCTTTCTCTGAGTATCACACAGAGAACTCACATGAATATGATGATAATAAAACTCATGATTCTCTCAGAAAATGATATAGTAAGGAGGAATGACTTATTTGGGGGAAGAAAGTGTGATTTCTATAATGCAAGCGAAGATCGATGTTCAAATATTAAATTCCTTTTATCCACTTGCATAAATTATGTTTCAAGACTGTGCTAAAGACATCTCATTGATTCAGACTTAGTTACCCTTCAGTAATGGAGGTTAAGCAATCTGCCATACAAAACATGTTTGTATGGTTTTCTGTGGTAAAGAACCATGCATTTCACAAATCAGTGTAATATTTTTGCTATTTTTGCATTTATCAGTAAAATTTACTCATATCTACTTTCGTTGTAGGGAATGCCTGCAAGCCGGGTGAGGTATCGAGTAGATGATGTCCTGTTTCCTTACCCTGCCAGTATTTTTGATGTAGAAGAAGACTCTGGACTGGTAATAACTCGGGTCAATTTAAATGAAGAACCCACTACCATTTTCAAGGTCAGTGTGTTATTATTTCCATATCCTTTATTATTATTGACTTTCTGCATAAGAATTTGGCTATAGAGATGACAATATTTTTCCTTCTCTTCTTTTAAATTTTCCTTAAATTAGAAAACAACACATGCAAAATTATGGAGATGTTAAAAATACAGTTAAGTAAAAAGAAAGATGTCACTTGGTATCTCACATCTCACATAAAATTAAAACGTCTTTTTAAAATTTTTGTACCTTTATAATTATGTCTTATTCAAATATAGGCAGACAAATGTGTTTGGAAATGACACAGTTATATTATTGTTGTTGTTTTACTAATTTATGGATATATTATTTTCCCAGTCAACAGTTCTATCAGAAGAAGCCCACTTCAAATACATACATTACGGGTTCAATAGGTGCAGTTGTACAGCAATAATTATTATATATTATAATAAAGTTATAGAGAGCATGAGAGAAATAATGAGTCAGACACATTTCACATTAGGGTAGCATGCTGACCTCCGCCCTGCTTGGTGGTCCACATGGAGAGAGAGAGCAAACTTTCATTTTCCCCATTTAGATAACTTTATGGGAGACACATTAGGTCTGTCATCACTGGTTGGGGACACGTCACAGGAGAGTGCTGTCTTAAGGACTATATGGTGACAGGGGGAGTGGTCTTAGGAATGCCTACAGGACCACGGGGAGAAGGATGGGATAAGGGAGGTAGATAAGCAGGCCTGTCTAATTAGGACCCATTATCTAAACAGAGAAGTCAGTTTTAGGTGAGACACACAAAGGTCTCAGATAACTGGGAGCTTCAGGGAGAATAGCTAACTTAACTTCCACACCAAATGCTGGTAAACAGTTTGCTTAATATTTTGGAGTATATAATTGTTGAAAAGTCCTGTCTTCATCCCACACAGTTTCATTGATGTTATTATTTCAATGGTTACATGATCTTCTATTATATGATTATACTATGATTTTTGAATTTTAATCTAATAACCTGCTTTTGGACTATTAGAGTATTTTTGCCTTTATACTAGTTAATTGTCATGAAACACTTTGTGTGAGCCACATTTTTCTTCCTGCTTAAGTACTAGAAGCTGAATTGCTGTATAAAATTATGCCTTCTTAATACATTATGCTTCTAGAAATTTTGAAATAATGTGTGCAGAATCATCTTGTGCTTCCAATCATTGAGAAAAGAATCTATTTTTGTAATAGTACTCAACCTTGGATATTATTGTTGATTTTTTGGGGGAAACAGACATGGCTTCGATGTTGAACACATCTTAAAGTCATTGTCATGGAGTTGATTCCAACTTAGAGTGCTCCTAGAGGAGGGAGTACACCACCCTCGTGAACATCCTGCACTGCAACTGTTCATGGAAGTGGGAAGCCTTGTCTTTCTCCATGGAGGGGACAGTGGTCAGAGATTTCAAACCACTGGCCTTTAGGATCCCAGCCCAATCTGTACCACGAGCCACCAGGACCCCCATTTGAAATGATGAGTTGAAATGAACATATTATGTATTTTCTCTTTTATATATTTTAATATATTTGAAAAACTAAAGCTTCTTTCTACATGTCATTAATACTGAAAAATATGACCTAGTATAATAAACTTTTCATTTTATTAAATGTTTGAGTATTTCATCTTTTTCTAGCAAGGTAGAATAATTTTATGTGAATGATGTCTTTGGTACTATGTTAAAGATATATCTGTATTATTTAACCTGTGGACACCCAAGAGCTCAACTAAGCAGGGTTCCATTCTTCTTTTTTATTGTTGTTTTATTTGTAAACTTATATTTACTAATAGATAAATTGAGGTTATCAGGATGATCCTTGTTTATGGTATATAAAGCATGAGTTGAATCTATTTATATTAGTAAATTGTATCTTCTACCTATACATCCATTGGCAAAGTATACTTTCAAAATTGCTTGGTATTTCTTAAACAGAATTCTCATTGACATAATATAAAAATTATTAATACAGAAAACTATTATAAAATTAACTTTAGGGGCTAAGTCCCAGTTGCATAGTGATTGTGTGCAGGACTGCGGCCTACTGGGTTGGCAGTTCAAATCCAGCAGCAGCTCTCCAGGAGCAAGACTGGACCTCCTACTCCCACCAGAGGGCAGTGATACCCCCCCAAAATTAATTTTAGTAATAAATTATATATTACACTGGAAACCACTTGTAAATCTCTTAAGTTTTATTTTGCTTTTATAATTTGATAATTTTATACAATACATTATAATTTTTTATATTTTTGCTAATTTTTAAGAGATACTACATTATTTTTAAGCAATAAATGCTTCTACCTTTTATTCTACAGAGTAAAGCACTTCTGCTTTATAAATCTGTGGGCAATTAGTTTGTTAAAAATAATGTATTTCATTTAAATTATTTTATTTGGGGCTTTTACAGCTCTTATTACAATCCACATTGATCTGTTCTGTCAAGCACATTTGTACATATATTGCCATCATCATTTTCAAAACATTTTCTTTCTTCTTAAGCCCTTTGTATGAACATATTTTCCCCTTTCCCCACCCCCTCTTTCTCCTGAGCACTTGATAAATTTTTTTCATGTCATACATCAATTGCTGTGTCCATTTACCCACTTTTCTGTTGTCTGGCCCCTGGGAGGAGGTTATGAAGCAGCTTCTGCTACATGAAGGTCAAACATGATAGTGGGACAAGAGAAAAACAAAAGGAAAGAACTAGGAGGCAAAGAACATATATAGAGGTCTAAATACAGGCATGTACATATGTAAATATATTTATATATAATGATAGGTAAACATATATTTATATATATCTTGTTTTAAGGCAGCAGATGGACATTAGGACTCTACTTAAGTACACCATCAATGAAAGAACTCTGTTCTAATAACCAGGCATTCTGTGATACTCACTTTCCCTGACATGATCACTGAAGACAAAGTGAGTGCATAAGCAAGAAAGATGATGGTGCCTGGATATAAAAAGATATAGGATCTGGTATCTTAAAGGCTTGAAATAAACAAGTGGCCATCTAGCTGAGAAGCAGCAAAGTCCCCATGGAAGAAGCAGACAAGCCTGTGTGATGATGAGGTATCAATGAGATCGAGTGTCAAACACCTAGAGCAAAATATCATATCAATGTGAAGGAGGGGGAAGATAGAGTGGAATCCCAAAACCTGCCTGTTGTCAATTGGACATCCCCTTACAGAAGGGTCACACAGACGAGACAAGCCACTCAGGGTATTGTGTAGCAAAGATGAAACATACAACTTTCCTCTAGTTCTCTAATGCTTCCTCCCTGCCACTGTCTTGACCCCAATTCTATCTTATAAATCTGGCTTGACCAGAGCATGTACACTGCTACAGACAAGAGCTCGCAACACAGGGAATCCAAAACAGATAAACCCCTCAGGACCAGTAACAATACCAGGAGGGGAAGTAGTAGGTGGGGGGAGCAAAAGGGAACTGATCACAATGATAGACATATCGCCTCCTCCCAATGGTTCAGACAGCACAAAAAGTAATATATTTTTATAAGACAAAAATTTAACAATTTTGTGGATATATGACTGAGTTGCATATATTTAAATGTACATATTGGTACTTTAAAAGCTGCCTCTTTCTAATATAGACTCCAGTGGAAGCCTGGAAAGTGAAAAAGGTTTATAATTGAAGAAAAAATAAAAACCTAGTTTCACTGATAGCTTTATATACTAGATTGAGTCACTTGTCTCTGTTGAATTTTTTCACTTGGAAAATTAGAACAATTAAATCTACCCAATAAAATTGTTGTGAAAATTAAATGAGCACCGACCTGACATATTCTTGTATGGTGCCTGCTGCCCGGAAGACTATGAAGAAATAATCATTGCTTCCTATTCAGAATTCCTTCAGTAACATAGTGAAAAAATATACCTATGCCAATGACTTTTAAATTATCTTTTCTATATTTTAACGTGATAATTCTTCCTTTTTAAGTTGGTAGTTGTTGCTTTTGATGATGGTGAACCCGTGATGTCCAGCAGTGCCACGGTGAAAATCCTTGTCTTACATCCTGGAGAAATCCCACGCTTCACACAAGAGGAATATAGGTATTGGTTGTTAATAGTTTTTAGGAATATAAAAAAGGTGTCTTTGATTCTTACAGTTGACATGCTATGAAGGTATCTAGGAAGTAGGCTCATGACATAGGTGTTTATCTACATTTTTATATTAATTTTTAAATTAAATAGTTCATGATAATTTCATTTGAAACATAATTGGTCTTAATGATTCATTGATGGATAAAATATTCATTAACAATAATCAAAAGAAACTTTGAAAAGTGAATTATTATATTTGGAAATTTAAATTCCCACTAGGTATACTACATTATCCAATATTTTGATATACAAATTCTGAAATTATATTCCCTCTGTAAACACTTTTTAAATGTGTACTTGTGTGCATATACATATAATTACACTTATACTTATTTTTTTAATTTATAATTCTACATATAAATATATTTATAGCAATCTTTAGTAAGTTAATGACTTATAGAAGAAGGGTATTTTAATTATATATTTAAGCATTCTTTGTTAAGATTCACTCATGATTTGCTAAAAAAAGTATCCACTAGATAGCAACTATGTCTGGTTTACTTAGATTAGCCTTGGCACTAAGAGGTAGCCAGTGACTTCTGTGCAGTGCCTTGCAGCCTAGGAGTGGGAACAAGATAGTATGTGAATAAAAGCACAAAATGTTATTATAAAACAAAACAATAGGAACGCAAAATAAAGAGGGTGTTAAGGATGATGCTGAAGAGATATTAACCTTTTCTGCATATGATGATCATTTTTATCTGTATCTCAAAGACAAAACATATTTTAGTCAATACAATCTAAAGAGTAATCATATAAAGAATATAGATATCTAAAAATGAGCAGAAATACATGAGAAATCATAGTAAGATCCAGAATTTTTAAATTGCTTATGTCTATCTAGAGAAAAGTTACATATTGCAGGATAAAGCTGGATGATATTGGAGGACTTTATCTTGTTTTGGAATTTCTGATTTCATTCTTCCCATAATTTCTAAAAACTAATCATTGGTTATGGCTCAAAGCAAAGGTCAAGCTAGAGGTTAAGAAGGAAAGAGGATGCTAAATTGAGTGCGTGTGTTTGGGGGAGGGGGCGGTGTTATGTTAGATACTTAGCATAGTATTGAAATTTAAGGTGTTAAAAATAAAAGAAAGGAAAAAATAATGAAGATCTGAATATAGTTACTTGTATGAAGAGGGGGAGAAAAAAGACCAAGATATGAATGAGTATCAAAAACATTTTATGAAAAAATATCTAGTTTTATGAAAAAGTTGGTATTTACAATAGAAAGGTAGTCAACACTTTATGATTTGGAGCAATCAAAGGTCATTAAGGAAGTATGGTTATGAATACAAGTTTGTGGCAAAGTAAATTTATATCATTTTATATGTTTTATTAATGTGACTAATAGATAAGCACAGGTATGCTCTGATTTAGGACAGGGTTTCACTCTGACAACCCTATCATAAATCAGTTCTGATGTCATTCTATTTATTTTTACTGCCTTAAACTATTTTATATAATCATCTTATTGGGGGCCCATATAGCTCTTATTGCAATACATACAGGCATCCATTGTATCAAGCACATGAGTACATTTTTTGCCACCATCATTTTCAAAATTTTTTCCTTTTTACTTGAGCCCTTGGTATCAGCTCCTTATTTTTGTCTCCTCCCTTTCCCACCCTCACTCCCTCATGAACCTTGATAATTAATAAATTAATTTTTTCATGTCTTACACTGACCAATGTCTCCCTTCACCCACTTTTCTGTTGTCCATCCCCCAGGGAAGAGGCTAAGACTAGATCAGTCTCCAGATCACAATAGAAAATTGCATGATTTAAAAAAAACCAAGGTGTGCAATCTAGATTGCATTATTTCACGATGTTTTTTCATTCTGTGTACTGAGCAAATAATCTGAGGAGCTGAATTGTCTGAAGAAAAATACGGCATCAGGATTGAAGAAAGTCTTATTAACAAGCAGCATCATGTAGAAAGAAAAATCTTTGTCAAATGTGAGGAGGCCTTGAAGTTTTTGGAGGTCCAGGATGGCAGTTTTTAGTATGGATTGCAACTCATTGACAAGAGAAGTAAAATCCTTACAACTGGGAAAACTGACAACACCACAGCAAATAGAGAAAATAATGAAATTATTAAAGATTTCATTTTATTTTTCCACAATCAATTCTAATAGAAGCAATAGTCAAAAATTCAAATGACTTATGCATGGGGAACATCTTGTAGGACAGAAATGCTACTTTGAGAATGAGGGTACACCAAATCCAAACCCTAGTATTTCAATGACCTCAGATACATGTGAAAGTTGGACAGTCAATAAGGAAGACTGAAGAAGAATCTATTCATTCAAGCTATATTGCTTGTGAAACATATTTAAACTATCATAGACTGCCTGAAGATGAGAGAAATTGGACTTATAAGAAGTAAAGCCAGAATTCTTAGAATTGAAGAAGGTGAAACTTCATCTCATGTACTTAGGATATGTTCTTTGGAGACACCAGTCCCTGAAAAAGGAAATTACTCTTGATGAAGGACATCAAGGAAGAAGACCATCAAGGGGATTGAATGACACATGGACTCAATATAGCAGTTGTGAGGATGGCTTGGCAAATGCAAAGTTTTGTCCTGCTTGATTTGTGATTTCTATGAGTTCAAACAGCTTTTACGGTACCTAAAGCATAACAACATTTTCATATATGTTTGCTTTTTCCAATTGCCTGGTTTGGTCCATGTTTTCTCCGGATAGACTAGGAAAACAAATTCGAAGCACGCATATGTATACTAGAGGCAGGTTTATATACAAGAGGAATGGAACATTGAGAAAGCATCCCAACTTAGTCCAGTATAAATCTCTAAGTCCAATATTAATGCATATGTCTAATACCAATCCATAAGTCCTCTTCAGACTCATGAAGCACATGCAACAACACCAGGACAATCACAGGCCAGTAGATGCAGACTCTTGTGTGTCAGAAGCGTCTCTGCCCTGACAGTGGCCTCTCTGGCTCTTCTCAAGTATCTCAGCACTGGCAGTAGTCTCCATGTGGCTTTTCCAGGATCAGAGATCTGGTTCCATCAAGATAAGCCTATGTGATTTCTCTTCCGGAATGTCTCACAGGGAGCCTGCCTTATGTCTTGTCAGCTCCAATGTCTCCAAGAAACTGAGTCGATAGTCTCTCACCTCCACAGGGGAAATACCATGAGATATCCCAGAATTTTCAGAGAGAAACCATGCCTACACAGAGTTCTCATTGACTATCTCCAGATTGAAAGGCTAGACTTCTCTCTTACACTCCCAATCATGAAATTGACACCAAACTACATGACTGCCACAGTCCACTGTAACTTCGATTATTTATTTTGTGAGTATCATTCCCTGGTTTTTAGAGTCCATCCATGAATATGTTAATTTTGACCCTATTAAACATCAAGTTTAATGTATTAAATTGGTTAAATTTTCACTTACCTAGATCATACATAT
>PVJH01019731.1:5644-42239 GCA_004026705.1 Nesogale talazaci
GTTTGAACCACCCACCTTGTGGTTAACCATCCGATGTGCAATGCTTGCCCAACAGCACCACCTGGACTACGTTCCAACTCCCTCCCCTTCCCTCTCTGCCAAGCTCACTGCCATAAACTCCATTGTCATTCACAGCAACCCTTCAGGACAGAGCAGAACTGCCCCTGGGAGTTTCAGAGACTGTGAGCCTTTACAGGCTAGGAAGCCTCAGCTTCCTCCCTCAGAGATGTGGGTGGCTTTGTTGACCTTGTCCTTAGCAGTCCAGTGCATAACCCCTGCTGCACCAGGACTCCTCAAGGGTTTGTCCCAGGGGCCCTTCAATGGAGTGCAGGGGTGATGAAGCATCAACCCGCAAGCTGGGTGCTAGGGAGCCAGTGTCTCTCCTGGCCAGGCGAGAGTGCAGCAGAGAGCCAGGCTGCGTAGGGCTTCCGATGATGGGCCTTAAGAAAGGAAAGAGACTGAAAATGCTGACTGTCGACTCGGGAGAAATGGCAAAGCCACATTCACTGCCGGCAAGTTCCTTCTGATTCACAGCGACCCCGTAGGGCAGCATAGCACCGTCCCTCTGGGCTTCTGAGACTGCGGATCTTTCTCTCGTGGAACCGCTGGTGAGTCGGAATCGCTGACCTTCATGCAACCCACGCACGACACCACCCGTGGTGCCAAATGGGAAGAGGTGTACAGCGGGGTTGTATCCTGTCACCCTAGTTGTTCAGTCCGTATGCTGAGCAAACAATCAGGAAAGCTGGATTATATGAAGACGAGTGTGAAGTCAGCCTTGGAGGGAGACTGGGTTCGTCTGGATAGAGAAACATATTGATAGACACTCATGAGTGAGCTTCATATCAAAGAGTATCTGTGTGTTGAGAAATCATCCCAGCCCAGTCGAGATCGAGTCCATAAGCCTGTTATTAGCCCATATGTCCGATTCCAGTCTAGAAAGCCCTCTTTGGACTCATGCAACCATGCAATCATGCCGAATGCAGGAAGCTCACAGGCCAGTGGGTGGAAAGTCTAATGGCGCTACTGGCAGTGGAAGCATCTCAGCGGTGGCAGGGTCTCCATGTGGCTCTTTCAGCTTGGCTCCATGTGTCTTGTCAGCAGGAAGATGAAGCAGAGAGAGTGGGTCTGGCCTCCAGTGAGCTATTTATCTCTGCATTGCCTCCAACTGAGGTCATTAAGCTACAAATTCATTGGCAGGTTAGACTCCATCCTTACCTGAAGTTGACAGTAGATGATGTAACTGCCACAGAGGTTTATTAACAGCCCATAATATGCACATGACACAACTCTGTTTGCTGAAAGTGAGGACTTGAAGCACTTGCTGATGAAGATCAAGGATTGCAGCCTACACTATGGGTATTAACTCAATACAAGGAAGACCAAAATCCTCACAACTGGATCACTAGATGTGTTAGTCCAGGTAGACTAGAGAAACAAATTCATAAACATAATATATGTGTATAAGAAAGAGGTTTATATACAAGAGCAACTATACTTTAAGAAAACATCCCAACCCGGTTCAGTCCAAGTCAAAAGTCTGATATTAGCCCTTAAGTCCAACATTAATCTATAAAGTTCTCTCCAGACTCATGAAACATATGCAATGAGGTGAAATGCAGGAAGATCACAGTGGGTGCACAGTCAGTGATGGTAGAAGCATGGCAGCATTAGCAGGGGTCTCTGTGTGCTTCTCCAGCTTCAGAGGTCTGGTTGCAGCCATGTGGCTTGTCCAGCTCAAGGCACTAGGGTAGTTTCATATATCTTCTCCTCAGGGATGTCTCACAGGGAATAAGCCTTGTCAATCTAGTATCTCCAAGGGAGTGAGAGAGTGTCTCCTTCTTCTAAGAAGGAATTACCACGTTTCCAGAATTCTCAGAGGAGAAGGCCACGCACACAGAGAGGTCTCATTGGCTATCTCCAGATGGACAGGCTAGATTCCACCCTGCACTCTTTTTTTTTTTGGGGGGGGGGGTTAGCATCACTGCCCTCTGGTGGGAGTGGGAGGCCCAGCCTTGCTTCTGGAGAGCTGCTGCTGGATTTGAACTGCCAAGCCAGTGGGTTGCAGTCCCGCACTCCACCACTATGCCACCAGGACTCAGCCCCACCCCTGAATTCTTAATCCTCAAGTTGACACCAGATTAGGTGGCTGCCACACTAGGTAACATCATGATACATCAAGAAAAGGTTGAATTTGTCGAGGATATTTCTTGCTGGGAATCACACTCAATGCTCAGGGACGCAGCCGTCACGTGATCCAGAAATGTACTACGTTGCATAAATTTGCCGCACAAAACCTCTTCAGAGTGTTGAAGGGCAAGGATGTTCCTTTGAGGACTACGGTGCACCTGACCCAGACCATGGTATTCTCCATCGCCTCGTATGCACGTGAAAGTTGCACATGGAGTGAGGAAGACCATGGAAGAATAGATGCATTTGAATTGTGGTGCTGGAGAAGAATATTGAAAGTATAGACTGCTACAAGGACCAACAGAGGAGTATTGAAAGAAGTTAAGGCTGGAGTGCGCCTTAGACTTTAGACATACTGTCAGGAGAGACCGGTCCCTGGAGAAAGACACCGTGTTTGATAAAGTGGAGGGGCAGTGAAAAAGAGGAAGGCCCTCAAGGAGATGGACTGACAGGGCGCCGCCACCAAGGGCCCAGGCATAGAAATCATTGTGAGGATGGCAGGGCCATGCCGAGCTTTGTTCCATTGTGAATAGGGCGGCTGTGGGTCAGAGCCTACTGGGGGCACCAAACAATTCCACCCAGGAGAAACAGGCTAGTTACAGGCTGAGAGAACAAACAGTGGGCTATGGGGGCAGGGAGATGGGGCTCCAGACCAAGGAGAAGTGTTTGTCTGTGTTAGTCCCAGTGTTTCTTTCTCTGCTGCATACGTGATGGCAGGCTGACAGGCTGATGGGACAGAGGGAGGGTAGAAGGCGCGGTCTGAGCAGAAGCAGCTTTATGAACCCAAGCAGAGTCCTGGGGGCAGGGTGCTGACTGCAGGGACACAAGATCCAGGGCTGTCGGGCGGGCTGGCCCCTCCCCCGCCATCCTCTCTGCCTCCAGGGCCTGAGGTGCACACACACACCCCTCCCCAGCAGCTGGCTTTCCCGACAGCTACCTTGTCTGGAACCCACTGAAAGAAAACATTTGAATCTGCCCAGCCAGGGAGCCCC
Source organism: Nesogale talazaci (assembly GCA_004026705.1). Lineage (NCBI taxonomy): Eukaryota > Metazoa > Chordata > Mammalia > Afrosoricida > Tenrecidae > Nesogale > Nesogale talazaci. Next base: position 8,827 of record PVJH01019731.1, read on the forward strand.
ACTGAGTCTGGCCTCAGGGCTGCAACTCATTTGGAGGAGGTTTTAATTTCATTTGTGTGTTTTTTCAATGTGATTATTAAGTGCTGTTTGCACATGGGCGGGCGGCAGGAGGATAAGGGGGCGGGGGGAGGTCTGTTTTCATTCGCCCGGTCCCCTGCCTGCCTCCCTGGCCCTCGTGCCTCCCTGGTGAGTAATGGGGAGGCTGCCTTCTGGAACACCAGTGAAACACTGCCAACAAATTGCTAAAGCATGTTCCTTGCTTGAAACCCCCTTTCACACTTTTTCTTCACCGAGTGGGTAAATTTTATTAAAAATCTCCCAAAAAAGCACTTAAAGGGATTCTGACATTCTCTGTTCTCCATGCTGGACTCTCCGGGGATGGGGGTGGGGGTGGAGGTAGTGACGTCATCTGTCATCTAACTCACCGCCCTTGAGCGTTGATGCCGACTGATAGCAAGGCTACAGGACAGGGTAGAACTGCTCTGTGAGTTTCTGCAGCTGTAACTCTTCATGGGAGTAGAAATCATAACTCTTTGTGGGAGGAGAAAGCCTTGTCTTTCTCCCAAAGAGCAGCAGGTGGTTTTGAACTATTGACCTCGAGGATCACAGTCCAGGTACCACTATGCCACCATGGGTCCTCTAAAAGGCTTGAAGTTAAACAAGCAGCCATCTGGCAGAGAAGCAACAAGCCCATGTGGAAGAAACATTCCAGCCTGTGCAATCATAAGGAGTGGATGGGATTGGGTAGCGGGCATCAGAAGACCCCCCAAACAGCCACCCACCCACGCAACATATTATTGAGAATGAGGGGAGTGAGGGCAGAGACCCACAACTGATCTGTAGACAATAGGACACCCCCTCACAAAAGGGTCACAAGAAAGGGAGCAGTGAGCCAGAGCACAGGATAATACATGATTCCTCTGGTTCTTTGAGGCTTCTTCACCCCCTTCTCCCCCCACTATCATGACCCCAGTCCTGCCTTTCAGATCTGGGCAGACAGGAGCATGTATAGTGGTGCAGATAAAAGCTCAGAACCCAGGTCAGATAGACCTCTCAGGACCAGAAATGGGAGTAGTGATACCAAGAGGGTAGGGGGAAGGTGGGGAGAGGAGGGGAGGAAGGAGGAACTGATCACAATGATAGACACATAGCCACCCCCCACCCCCCAGGGGGATGAACAACAGAAAGGTGGATGAAGGGAGACAGCAGTGGGTGCAAGATATGAAAATAATGATAATTATCATTTATCAAGGGGTCAAGAGGGTGGGGGTGGGGAGGGAGCGACAAAGAGAAGCTGAAAGGGGTCAAATAGAAAGTAAATGTTTAGAAAATACTGATGGTAACACATGTACAAATATTCTTAATACAGTGGATGTATGAAGTGTTACAGAGCTATAAGAGTCCCCAATAAAATGCCTTTAAAAAAAAAAGCCAGAGGGGATGCAATCAGTTTTCGCAAAGTCTGAGGGTTGGAAGTTGGAGACACTGTGGAGGGAGGGATTCCCATCTGCTTCTCCCCTTGCTTCCCACCCTGCTTAAGCCTCTGGCAGTCTCACTGGATGTCTTTGGAGAGTTATTTACATTTAACAGAGGCCGAGAGCAGTCAGACAGATGGCAGGCTGGGGCATAGGAGGAGCAAACCCCTAAAAGTTCAGCAAGTGTAGCAAACCCTTCTAGGGGCATTTACTTCAGAGGCCTCAAGAATAGGAGGACCCAGAGATGGGAAATGAGAAGCGAGGCTGCCAAGGATTTGCGGAGAAGTCTGCAGTCTAGGAAGGGGGCTGGTGTCTGGCCAGAGAAATGTAGGCAGAGTGTAGGTGGGGACTCAAGGCTATATATGGGGGCAGAGAGGCGACTGTCAGACAGGGGAGCTTTGGAGGTGGGAGCAGGGGGAGGAAGGACAAGGAACATCATAGACAGTCCTAGACAAGGAGTTGTTGCTGGGGGATTCCATTGAGTCGACTCTGTGACCTCTGTAACATAGTGACCTGATGCCCAACAGAAGGGAATGCTGCCCCATCCCAAACCAATCTCATATGGATCTCATGCCTGAGCCCAGGGCTGCAGCCCCCATGGCCATCCTCCTGAGAGCCTGCCTTTTGGGGCTGCGCCTCTGCTTTACCCAACATCATGCCCTTCCCCAGGAACTGATCTTTCTGGCAATACATCCAAAATGTGCTGGACAAAGTCTCTCCATCCTGGGCTCTAAGGAGCTCTTACTTCTTCCGGGACCTTCTGTTCGTCCGTTGAGCAGTCCACGGTCCTCTTCAATATATCTCTTCAGGGGCACAATGCAAATGCATTGATTCTTCTCCCATCTTCCTTATTCCCTGGTCAACTTTCACATCCATGCAAAGGGCATGGAAAATGCCACGGCTTGGGTCAGGTGCACCTTAGTCCTCAAAGGAACATCCTTGGTTTTCCATTCTCTAAAGAGGGTTTGTACAGCAAAGTTACTGAAAGCAACCCCCCCTTTGACCTTGACTGCTGATCCCCTGAACATTGATTGTAGATCCAAACAAGACAAAAATCCTTGACAATGTCAACTTTTTCTCTTCATCTACCATAAGGTTACCAATTGGTCCAGTTGAAAGGATTTGACTTTTCTTTACATGGGGTTGTAATCCAGACTGCAGGCTATAAGACTAGTCTTCACCAGCAAGTGGCTGGCTTTCAACAAATGGAATTGTGTATCTGTAATACCTCAGGTTACGCATAAGCCTACCTCCTATCCTGATGCCGCATTCTCCTTTAGCCTCATATGGGGTAGTTACATAAACTGGTGTCAACTTGTGGAGGGGTGGAGTCTAGCCTGTCAATCAGGTCGCAGCTTTATGACCTCATTTGGAGGCAAGAAGGAGATAAATAGCTCACAGAAGGTGGGACACACGCACCGTCTGCTAGACATTCCTATTGAGAAGACACATGGAGCTACCATCAATCCCTGAAAGAGCCATGTGGAGACCCACCGCAGCACTGAGATGCTTCTACCACCACTGGATCCACAAGACATTCTACCCAGTGGCCTGTGAGCTTCCTGCATTCAGCGTCCTTGTATGTGTTTCATGAGTCCGAAGAGGAGTTTAAAGATTGGTATTGAACATATGGGCTAATATCAGACTTATGGACATGATCTGGACTGGGCTGGGATGTGTTCTTAGTATACAATTACTCTTTCTATAAAGCTTTCTGATATACCTATGAGTGTCCATGAATTTGTTTTTCTGGTCAACTGAGACTACACATTGTATAAACAGCTTCTCAGATGATTTCCTCAGCATACAGATCGAATAAACATGGTGAGAGGATACAACCCTATCACACATCTTTCCTGATTTTAAACTATGCAATATTCCCTAGTACCATTCTCCCAACAGCCTCTTGATCCATGTACAAGGACTCCCATTCTCCTGAAGGTTATCTGTAGAATGAAGGTCTTTGAACCAGGATTGTGGTTGTACAAGAAGACCTGTGAGGCATGGAGGCTTGTAAGGCGGGGCCTGAGCCTGACAGCAAACACAAGTACTTTCCACAAAGAGAGGCCCATAGAGATACATAAGAGGCACAGGCAGAGCAGGTCCTCAGCCCAGAAAACTAAGACACCCTGGGAGGTTGTCTCTCACAGGTACCTGTAACAAGGAGTCTGTTCCTCCACCAGCAGCTCAGATGCAGCCATCAGGGAGTTCTGCCCATTCTAGTGGCTTCTGGGGTGCTCTTCCAGGACCTACCTGTGCTGAGTGACCCAGTGCTGGCCCTTGAAAGGTGCAAACCTGAGCCAAACCCAAGCGGTTGTGATCAAGCCGATTCTAACTCACAGCAACATCTCGTCACACATGAGAGTGCAGCCGAGCTCCATTGGGTTGATCGGGGCTGCTCTCTTACAGTGAGGCCTCTGGGTAGCACACCTGCTTGTGCTCAGCTGCTAACTGAAAGGTTGGTGGTTCAAATCTGCCCAGCTGTGCTGTGGAAGAAACACCTGCAACCTGCTTCCACAGAGATTATAGCCATGAAAGCCCGGTAGAATGGCTGTCATGAGTGCGAACGGATCGCAACAACATTGGGTTTGGCTTTTGTTGGTTTAATCGTTGTGGAAGCAGAAAGCCAGGCCTTTCTTCCAAGGCGCTCCTGGGTAGGTTAAAACTAGCAACCTTATGGTAAATCTCAAAGCCCTCTGCCATCAAGTCATTGCCAGTGTGAGCCGCCCTACAGAACAGGGTAGAACTGTCCCTGTGGGTTTCTGAGACCAATTCTTTAAGGGAGTAGAGACCCCTGCCTCTCTCCCAGGCAGTACAGTGGTGGCTGGTGGCTTTGAACTGCTGACCTCTCAGTGGGAGGCACAACCTGGCACCCAGACCCAGGGACCCCCACAGGCAGAAAGAAATCTTAAATCTCCCAGCTACCTGGGAGCTGTGAGTGCCACAGAGTGAGAACAAGCAGCCCGTCCTACTAAGCTCTCCCACCCAGGATCTGGGTGTGACCTATGGGGTTCCCCATGACTTCTGCTGCCCGGGACTTGGCCCGGTCCCCGCCTGCCTCTCTCCCTGCCCTTGCCCCAGCTGCACAGTTACCTCTTCTCTGTTCCGCCTTCTTCTCATCCCCCAGGCCACCTCCTGTCTTTCTCTTCCTCTTTCTGTCCCTCTGAGCTTCTGAGCCACACCTCCCCCCTTCTCCTTTTCGGACCCTTTGGTAGAAGGCTGAGGAGTAAGCATGATCTGGCATCAAGCTTTGCCTGGGTTTCATTGGTTGTTTTCCCACCTGAACCCTGCAGCCCACCCCACCCCCACCAAGTGGGCGCTCAGGCGGAGGGGGAGGAGAAGCCAGAGGGGGAGGGCTGAGAACCTGCGCCAGACACCCTGCTGTTCCCACACGGCGTTTACCTCTACCTGCATTTAACCAGGGGCCAAGCCTCAGAAAGTTGGCGTGAGCTCTTTCTGAAGAAACCTCAGAGAAGCCCTCATGGTATAACGGGTTTTCGTTGGGTCGCTAACTGCCAGGTCAGCAGTTTAAGCCTACCAGCTGCCTCTCAGGAGAGAGATGGGTCTCTCTATTCCTGTAAAGAGTTACAGTCTCCCCAACTCACAGGCACAGTTCTCCCTTGTCCTTAGAGGGTTGCCATAAGTTGACATCAACTTTGGATTTTTTTTTTTTTTTGAAGAAAGCTTTACTTGTCACAGCCCCGTCAAAGTTGGCATCCTCAATGTTTGGTTGGACCTGCTCACCTGAGAGCCCCAGCTTCCTCCTGCTTCCCCTGCACTTCCCCTCTAGCCAATCCATTCATCCTGAGCCTGATCCAGGCTGCTCCGGGTCATCCCATCTCCAAGAGCATGAGCAAGATGGTGGACTCGGCATCCAGTCTCCCACATCAGCCACCCGAGAGAGAGAACCTGTGCTTGCCATGAGCTTGGCAAGACCCTCACTGTCAGCCCCTTTGCAGTGAGTCTGCTTCCTCCATTAGCTCAGGAGGACGGGAGACTTCTTCAAGGCAGAGCGGATCGCCCCTTCCCAAAGTCCCTGGGGAGAAGCCGGAGCCAGCTTCCCATGGTCGACAGTCCCTCCGAATGAGCAGGTCCTTTGCTCAAAGGTTAGTGAATGCAGTTTGTTCCAGAAGCCGTCCCCTTCGGTCTCTGGAAGGTTTCCTTTGAGGGTGTGTTGGCTTTTTTTTGCAAACACTGATGGGGTGCGTCTTCTCTGAGCCAAAGGGACTGCTGGAGCACCCCCAGATCCACCACCCAGCATGCGGTCAACAGAAGGTGTTTATGGGGCTCCCAGCTAATGGCTGCCATCATGAGCCATGTGTGTGGCAGGTGAGGGGCCAGCGAGGCTGGGACACCAGTGACATCAAAGAGGCCGGGGCTTTGCAGCTGGCTGCATGCACAGTCTCTCCTGTCCAGAGGGGGTAGAAGTGGGGCGGGGGTGGCGAAGTGCTGGCGAATGCTTCTGGAAGAATCTGTGGCTCCTGGTGCTATCAGTGAATGTCCTGACAATGTCCTCGACTGGGCGGAGGCAGCAGGTGACCAGGCTGATTGGATGAGGCTGTGAGTAGTCTTGCTTTTACGAGAACAACAGCTGGCATTTATTGGGTGTTTGCTTCATGCCAGACATTGTGGAAAACACACATGCTCCCCTCACCCCACCCCCAATTTAATCCACACAACATGCCTCAGAGATTGCCCCTCCTTTTTACTAAAATGGGACCCTCATTCCCCAGAAAAAGATACAAAGTATCTTACATAGGATACAGGCTCAAAGATACAGAGTATCTTCCTCAAGGCCTCCCAGCAGACATTTGGGGTGGGGAGTGGAAACGTGAATTCTAGATCTTCACTTACATCCTTTGATTTCACACTTTGGCCAGGATGGTGGTTCCTGGGCCTGGCCTTGCATCATTCCCACCATCCCTTGCAGACAGGACCATTGTGAGCAGCAGGCTTCTGAAGGGCTGAATTTCAGAAGTCAACCCCCAGGTCTTTCCTCCTACTTCTCTTTAGTCTGGGAGTGCTGTAGGACTCTACACAGCATCTACCAGCATGCAAGCCCCCATTGCCAGATGGGTAGTGGCTGCACCAGTGACATATTAGCTGAGACTTGAACCTGGGGCACCTAGATGAAAGGCGAGCATTTCACCACTGAACCCCCAGGTCACTGTGTAGGTCTTGGGAGCCGGAGTCCTGAGCTGGAAGCCAACAGGCTGCACGGAGCCCAGTTCCCTCATCAGGGGAAAGCCATGCTAGGTCCCACCTCCCAGAGTCTGTGACAGCCGAGACACAGATCAGTACCAAGTGCAGTTTGGGTCTTCAAAGGCCTGCCAGGAGTGCTCTCGCTGCCCCGAACCCTTTGGCACAACAACGGCCCCAAGCCTTGAGTCCTGGTCTTCACCTTCCAGGTGCAGACGCACTGCAGGGGGCAGATGGGACCAAGGCAGATAAAGCAATCATTGAAAACAAAGCTGACAAGTCCAGAGACGCAAGCAGAGGTGGGGATTATCACTGACAGCCGTGTAGAGGGGAGGGGGAGGGTTGCAGACCCACAGGCATGGCTGGGGAGCTTGGAGTGATTTTTGCAGCACCTAGGAAGCTTTCTGGAAAGAGCAGCGTTTGGGGCAAAGGGAAGGAGGGTGCCCCAATAGTGCATGGGAACTGGATTTAGCCCAGGCCGAGCGCATGCTGGCAGGAGCAGAAGAGGAAGCGGAGATGGGGACCTCCTGCAGAAGTGAGCGGGTTGGGTTGCGTGGTGGTGACTCAGAGGCGAAGCCGCTTCAAGCCGCAGGCACGAGTTTGTTTTCCTTAGCGTGCTTTTCTGGCCCGGGCTGGGTCGATGGTATGCAAGAAGGGCCAGATGTCCTTGGGGGTTAAAAACAGACAGACGGTGAGCGTGAGTGGCAGCCTTCAACAGTGCGGCTAATCTCACCTTCCTGCCCACTTCACACACCACATTTACCCCCAGAATGAGGCTGCCAAAGCTGCCCTGGCAGCGCAGACACATGACTGCTTCCCACAGATCCGACCGGGGACGATTGTGAGATCCGATCTCCCCTTCCTCCCTTCCTGTGATCAATTGAAGGAGGGTGGGTACACCGCCCCCTCTCATGGAAACGCTATGCCCTCTGCAGAAACCTGCTGCCCAGTCCCTGAGCACCGCCACAACAAGGGGCATATATTAGACCATCATCGTCCGTGGGTTTTCAACACCGGCTGACGTTCAGAAGGACGGAGATCGCCAGATCTTTCTTCCTCATCTGTCTTAGTCTGTAAACTTTGCTGGGACCTGTTCCCCACCCTTGCCACCCCCAAGCCTGCCCTGGCAGAGGGATCATAGCTGTACGTGAGAGGTCTGCTGGTGAGTCTGCAGCAGGGAAACGGAGTCTGCCACAGATCCAACCCCACGCCCTTCCTTTGCTCATGGTTGTGGATGTTGCTTCTGACCCACGACAACCGAGTCTGTGAACGACAGAATGAGTCACTGCCTGGTTCGTCGGGTGCCATCGGCAGAATCGTCACAGGTCAGCCTGTGGCTGTGGCGACTGTGTCAATCCATCTCCTTCAGGGTCTTCCTCCTTTTGACTGGCCTTCCCTGTCCCCGAGCTCCATGTCCTGTTACAGGGACTGCATGTACTTCCCCCAGGCAGCACTGTGGCATCGCTGAAGAATCCTGGAAGGACTGTGGACCGCCAGGAAAACAAGCAAATTCCTCGTGGAAGGCGTGCCGCCGCCGCACAGGGAAGATGGTGAGGGTTCATCTCTGAAACTTTGACCAGGTCATTAGGAGGGGCCAGTTTCTGGGGCCAGTCGGACTGAGGGCGTAAGGCCAGGCAAGACTTCATTCTGGTCTCTGCATGACCTCACCACCCTGTCTGAGCTCATATTTATTTGTGTTACAACTTCTTTCATGAAGTCCTCAGTGTTTGCCCTCTTGGACACTGTTGCTGTTTTTCCAACCGGACCTCGACTGTGGAGTCCAGGTCTTGGACGGGGTAGAGCTCGAGTCCGGGGCCACAGCCTTCCAGAGGGTCTGAACCTCATTGGCCTGCCCTTGGCCTCTTTGCAGTGCTGATCTCGCCTGCAGGCTGCATGTTCAGACCAGCTCCTCTCCAGGTGCAGCCCAAGGAAAGCCCCTGGGCGGTGCCCACGGTCAAGCACTCCGCTTCTCACCCCAAGGTTGGAGGATTGAATCCATCCAGGGGAACCACAGAAGAAAGCCTGGTCATCTACTTCTGCAAGCTCCAAGTCACCGCACCCCTGAGGGGCTGTAGTTCTGCTCTGAAAAACCTGGGGCTGCCTTGAGCTGGGATTGACCTCATGAGCACGTGGGGTTTCGTTTGTGTCCCTTTCGGGTGGGAGAAAGCAATTGGCGACTAACCCCCAAGATCAGCTACTGCCACTCGCCCAGAGATGCCAAGCAAGCAAACCCAATGAGGCAGCTTGACACTGTTGCAGGGGGGTGCAGTGAGTTGGAATTGACTTGGCAGCACCCGGTGACCAGAGCAGGTAGCAATACGGCTGCCGCCATGCTGTTTCTCACCTCCCGAAGCCATGGCCCTTCTGAGGAAGAGAGAGGACTCCTTTGGCCCACATCCCCTAACAAGAGTCCTTTGGATGGATTGACTCAGGCCATTTGATTGGCTTGGTCTGGAACATGTGCCCCTTGAAGCAGGAGTGGAGTTGGCATCCGCTGGGCTTTTGGGGAGAGGGCATGAGGATCCCAGCAAGTTCAACAATCCTCCCCTCAGGCGGTCCCTCTTCCTATTGTGTGGTGGGTGTTCACGGAATGCGACCGTCACATTTGATGGCATTTTTATTCCGTTTTCAAACATCTTCACAAATGAGAGCTAGCCCTTTGGAGTTGTAGGTTCCCAAATGGACACCCTGCTGGCCCATGGGAGAAACACACACAGAGCTTGTGGCAGTCATGTGCTTATGTTAATTTTATGATTGAAATGTAGGGGTGGAGTCTAGCCTGTTAATCTGGAGATGGCCATTGAGGCCTCCATGTGAGCATGGCTTTCTCCTGAGAATTCTGGGAAATCTTGCAATATTTCCCTCGTGAAGATGAGAAGCTATCTCCCACGTTGTTAGGAGTTAGTTTCAGAGACGATGAATCACAGACAAGACAAGATGGCAGCATCTGAGAAGGTGAAGGAGCCAGAGCAGAAGCCACTGGCTTTGCCTTGATGGAGTCAGACCTCTGAAGCTGAAGAGGCCATGTGGGGGCCCCTGCCAGTGATAAATTGCTTTTGCCACCACTGGATGCTGTTGATGGACCCTGAGCCCTGGAAGCGAGGAGCCATGGGGAGATCCCTGCCAGCACTGGGATTCTGCATCCACTGACCTGTGACTTCGTGAGTCGGAAGGAGACTTTATAGACTGGTATCGGGCATATGGGCTAATATCAGACTTATGACTTTGAACTGGACTGGGTTGGGATGCTTTCTCAGTGTTCCATTCCTTTTGTACATAAACTCTTTCTTTATATTCATAAGAATGTCTATGAAATTTGTTCCTCTAGTCTACCCGGACTAACACAGAGCTCTTCAAAGTTTCTGAGGAGGTAGCTCCTATCCTCTGCAGTCCGAGAAGTGGGTTAATCGCCCGCCCACCATGACTTCTAGGAAAGGGTCTTCATTGTTCACTTCAGTGAGTGCACACTCATCAGTGCTTTGTCTGATACCAAGCTTACTCTATGTCTCCAGTTGGAAAGATAATTATGGGTTATTACCATCAGGCTGGCTCAGCATCGGGCAGTATTTCATGGTCCATGGGTCATTATGAGTTAGAACCAACTCAATAGCACCTGTCAATAGCTGTCAGCAAGTGTCATGTATATATTCATCTAAGCTTTAGACTCTAACCTCCCTTGGAGAGGTTATTGGGTGGTCAAAGAATCACACTGGACTACTAACTGAAAGGGTGTAATTCACCCAGGGACAGCCTGGAAGAAAGACCTGGTAACTTCCCTCCATAAAAATGACAGGAAAACTCTCCTGAGCTGTTCCACCCTGATACACAGGCAGTTGCCATAAGTCAGAATCGAGTTGAAGGAAGAGGATTTGCTTGTTGAGTTTGAGTCTTCCTTAGAACCCAGTTTTTCTGTGAATAAGCCTACATGGTTGTTTGCTTGCCCTCCCCTCCTCTATTCCATTTTTCTTAGCCAACAAGCGAATTAAGGCCTGGGAAGACTAATTGGCTTGTTGAAGGGCATTGGAGGAGCCCTGGTGGCATAGGGTTAATGGATTGGGATAACCTCTCTAAGAGAAGCAGTTTGAACCCTCTAGCTGCTCCTCCTGAGAAAGATGAGGCTGTCTATTTCCATAAAGAGACTCCCCCTCCCCAGTAGAATGCACTACAGAGGACAGCACTAAATATATAGTTCAGGGGGGAGTGGCAGGCCAGATCACACTTGAGCAAACTGAGAGAGACAGAGAGAGACAGAGAGAGAGAGAGAGCTGCATTCTGGCTCACCAAGCATCAAGGGTGACATTTCTGCTGAGAGCAGCCAATGGACAGACAGGACCAAAAGACTGGTCCCACCATGAGGTACAACATCCCCTCACTGGCCCACAGTACTACAGGGGACAGCAGTGGAGACAGTCATGTCTGTCCCCCCTTCCCCCACTGGGGTGAAATATGAAGGGCACCTGACAGAGCAGCAAGTGGAGCAAAGTAAGAAAGTCCCTAAGGTATCCTGAAAATAGACTTCTAACTTGGGGATGGACTAGACACCCCCTCAGGCCTGCTTGGAAAACATTCATAAGGTTCAGCAGACAAATTTGGAACTATTTTTAGGTTTCCCCCTATCCCCACCCCCAACCCCCACTGCAGTTTATCTGTATAAGACAGGCAAGTTTGTTTTACAATCCCAAAGAGGAAACAATGGTTCTGGGGGGACAGAAGAGAGAAAAAGGTGGAGATAGGAATGAGTGGAGCCAACAAACCCAGGGACAAGGGGAATGACAAGAGATCTGTTTGATCAAGGGCAATGTAATCAAGAGAAATTACTGAGAGCCAGACATGACAGTGGGACAGAAGGAAAGTAAAAAGTAATAGAGGAAAGAACTAGGAGACAAAAGACATTACTGGCTATAAATATAGGCATGTATATATGTAAATATATTAATTCATAATCATAGAGATATAGGTCTATGTACATATATTTATATGTTAAATATTAAGGTAGTAGACAGACATCAGGCCTTTACTCAAGTCCTCTCTCAATGCAAGAACACTTTGTTCTAATAACCTGGAGTTCTGAGATGCTCACTTGCTCAACACAATTACTGAAGACAAAATGAGTGCATAAGCAAATGTGATGAGGAATGCTGATGGTACCTGGCTATTAGAAGATATAGCATCTGGGATCTTAAAGGTTTCAACAAGAGGCCATCTAGCAGGGAAGCACCAAAGCCCACATGGAAGAAGCACTCCAGCCTGTGTGATCACAAATTGTCAATGGGATCAGGTATCAAGCATCAAAAGACCCAAAACATACAATCATATTGAGGTGAATGAGGAAGGTCAGAAAGGAGACCTAAAGCCTATCTGTAGGCAATTGTACTTCCCCTCACAGTAGGGTCACAATGAAGTAACAAGTCAGCCCAGTTGCACTACAGCACTAATGAAACACATAGCAGTCCTCTAGTTCTTTAATACTTCCTCTGCCACCCCCAACCCCCACTATCATGACCCCAAACCCCAGTTTCACCTTACAAATCTGGCTAAACCAGAGCATGTACCCTGGTACAGATAAGAGGTCTGGACACACAGAATCCAGGACAGATAAACCCCTCGAGAACAGTAATGGGAGTAGTACTACTATGAGGGTAGGGGGAAGGTGGGGGAGGAAAGGGGGAGAAAAGGGGAGTCGATTGCAATGATCAACATATAGCACACACATAAGCAGAAGTGTGGGTGAAGGGGGACAGTGGATGCTGTAGGACATGAAAACAATATTAACTTATAATTGATCAAGGGTTCACAAGGGTGAGAGGGTGGGGAATGGAGGGCCAAAAAGAGGAGCTGATACCAAGGGTCCAAGTAGAAAGAAAATGTTTTAAAAATCATGACGGCAACATATGTACAGATATGCTTGATACAATTGATGTATGGATTTTATAAGAGCTGTAGGAGCCCCCAGTAAAAGTGAAGCAGGCAAGAGAGAAAGAGAGAGAAGTTCCCAGTCTCTCCCTTATCAAAGGGCTCCATCCCCAAGGAGATCACACCTGGCTTTGACCTGATGAAGAGGTTAGACTAGACCCCTCCATGCAGCCACCATCAAATCCACATACAATCTAGCCTCTAGCACAGGCCTTAGCTAAGATTCATTTGGCCCTTACCTTTGGCAGGCATTTGCTAAGCCGTTTACAGTTCTTACTTTACTTAGCCCTCACATTATGCAGGAGAGGTAGATGCTATTAGTACCATCACCAAATAGGCAGGCTGTGTTCCCATACAGCTACATCCATTGAATGGAACAGAACCCGACGCACTGCCCTCAAGCTGGTTCTGACTCAAAGTGACCCCACAGGACAGAGTAGGACTGCCTCTGTGGGCTTCTGGGGCTGTGCATCTTTAGAGGAATAGGAAGCCTCATTTTGCTCCCAAGGAGCAGTTGGTGGATTTGGCCTGCCAACCTTGTGGCTAGCAGTCCACCAGGACTACATGACTAGAGGTCTATGGATTGAATCGTGTACGTCGTATCCACCCCAAACCTATGCTTACAAACTTTTTCAGAAATAGGGTCTTTGCAGATGTAACCAACTTAAAATGAGATCATACTGGAGCTATTAATCTAATGATTCGTGTTTTTATAAAAGAGGAGGTTTGGGCACAAAGGGAGGCAGGCATTGGAGACATGCTGCAGAACCAAGCAATGACACAGATTTCCAGTATGCATCTGAAGACAGGCAGAGGCGAGGACAGATTCTTCCTGAGAGCCTTGGCTATCATCGAGGTCCCATACAAGTAAAATTCTGCAGCAGACCATATGGCCCCAGTTAAGAGCAGTACATTCAAAAGGAACTGCCAGAGCTTATGGCTCGATTCAGAAGAGGATGGGGGAACAAGAGTATCACTGCCGGCATCAGATGACTTTGGGTTGAAAGCAGGGACTAACAGAAAGATATTTGCTTATGTTTGATTGACTCTGCCGAGGCATTCAACTGTGTGGATCATAACAAACTATAGATAGCTTCACGATGAATGGGAATTCCAGAACCCTTTCTTGAGCTCATGAATAACTTGCACATGGATCAAGAGGCAATTGTGCCAACAGAACCAGGGAATACCGCATGGTTGCTTCATGGTTGTGTCCTGTCACCATACTTGTTCAATGTGTATGCTGAGCAAATCTTCGAGAATCTGGAAGAACATGGAATCAGGACCAGAGGAGGGCTTTTTAACAACCTATCATATGCAGATGACACAACCTGGCTTACTGAATGTGAAGAGGACTTGAAGCACTCACTGATGAATATCAAGGACTCCGGTCTGCAGTGTGTATTACATCAACTCAATGTAAAGATAACCAAAATCCCTCCAACTGGGCCAATAAGTAACGCCATGAGAAACAGAAAAGATTGAAGTTGTCAAGGTTTTATGTTTATTGGATCCATGATCACTAGTCATGGAAGAAGCAGTCAAAAGTTCAAATGACATATTGCGTTGGGTAAATCTGATGCACAAGCCCTATTGAAAATGTTGAAAAGCAGGAAATTTCCTTTGAGGACTAAGGTGCTCTTGACTCAAGCCATGGTATTTTCTATGGCCTCCTATGCATGTGAAAGTTGGACATTGACTAAAGAAGACTGAAAAAGAGTTGATGCATTTGAATTATGGCACTGGCATACAATATTGAAAGTACCACGGGCTGCTAAAAACATCAACAAATCTGTCTTGAGAGATGTACAGCCTTGGAGAAAAGGTTGTTGGGACTCATCTCAAGCAGTTTGGACATGTTGTCAAGAGAAACCAGTTCTTGGAGAAGGGCATCATGGTTGGTACAGTAGAGGGCCAGTGGAAAAGAGGAAGACCCTCAACAAGACAGATTGACACAGTGGCTGCAAGTCAAACAAAGCTGTTGTGAGGATGACAGAAGACCCGACAGTGCTCTCTTCTCTTGCACAAAGACTCACTATGAACTGGAACTGATTTGACAGCTTCTAACAATGACAGCAATAGCAGCAGCAGAGTCTTTGGAAGGAGCATGATCCAATGGCCACGTTGGCCTCAGAATTCTAGTCTCCTCATTTGTGATAGGATAGATTTCTGCTGTCTTAAGACACCCAGTTTAGGGTAGTATGCTACAGCTGCCCGAAGAAATGAATGCATCCCCTTTAAAGAATGTCATCACCACTTGTCTATCAGTTTGCTGTGTCTGTGGCAGCTTGTACCTGCGTATTGCTCTGACGTTGGAAGGTACCCCAGTGGCATGTCAAAGATTAACAGAATAGCTGGAGGTTGACAATTTTGGATAGAGCTCCCAGAGCAAGGGAGACCAGGAAAAGAGGCGTGGTGTTCTGTTTCTGGAAATTAGCTCATGAAAATCCTATTCCTCACAGCAAAATGCTGTCTGACCAGACAGAAAGATGAGTCATAAGAGGGTGCAGGGTGGTACTGTTTCATCTCACTGTGCATGGAGTTGCCACGAGTTGAAGTCGCATTGCTATCAGCCACCTTCTTTAAACTCACGAAGTCAAATAATGATGCTGAATGCAGAAGATCACAGGCCAGTGAGTGGGAAGTCTTGTGCATCTCCGTGCTGGTGTGTGTCTCCACATGGCTCCTCCAGCCCCAAGGCTCGGGCCCTAGTAATGTAGTTGCATGTGGCTTGTCACCAGGAACATGAAGTAGAGTATGTCCGACCTCCAGGGAGCTATTTATTTCCATCATGCCTCCACACGAGGTCATCAAGCTGCAACCTGATAGGTTAGACTCCACCCCTTCCTCAAATTGACAGATGCTATAACTGTCACACTGAATAAGGCGAATCTTTTTATACTCAGTGATTTTACTACATGAGCTGCTATCAGATTCCCAAAAGGAAACCTAAAGGGGTCTACAGGATCTAACACAGTAAATCCACTATAAGTGCTGCAGGATCTAGCATAGGAATATACACTGCACTTAGGAAGACAGCTCCAAGAAGGTGGGGGCAGGAGGAACAGCAGGGTCTAACACTGTGCATGCGTACAAATACCACTGTTGGGTGAAGGCATCTCTGGGCGGTAGGTGAGTTTGCTACAGGCATTGCAGTCAGACAGAGGGCTCCTGGGAGGCAGGGGGCAGCAGAATCTGAATGAGGGACCATTGATGACGGTCCTCTGGCTGATAGTGCACCTCCCTAAGGACTTAAGTAAAAGCCATCATTTCCTTTTTTCCAATGAAAAGTCGTCTTTGAGGCAGATACTGGAGCATGAATGTTTCCACAGACATTCTTCTGTTCGACACCCATCTGTCAAGCTTCTATTACCTGCTTAGACCTATATTGGACAAGACTCTGGGGGTGTTCGTGAGCTGCATGCGCAGGGGACTGAAATGCTGCCTAGGTTCTATGCTATCACCAGGATCTGTTGTAAACCACTGTGGCAGTACCATAATCTCCTGTCAACTTGAGCAAAGGGGTGGAGTCTAGCCTGTCAATCAGGTCACGGTTGGATGGCCTCATTTAGAGGTGTGACAGAGATAAATAGCTCACTGGAGGCCAGACCCAGTCTCTCTGCCTTCCCTTTCCTGCTGGTGAGACACTCAGAGAGCTAGAGGAGACACATGGAGACCTGCAACAATGATGAGATGCTTCCGCTGGCACTGAATCCACAAGACTTTTTACCCACTGGCCTGTGATCTTCTGGCATTTGGCATCATTGCATGTGCTGTGTGGGTCTGAAGAAGAATTTATTGACTAGTATTGGACATATGGGCTAATCTCAGACTTATGGACTTGATCTGGACCAGGCTGGGATGTTTTCTTAATGTATAATTATGCTTTTATATAAATCTCTTTCTTAAACATACATGATTATCTTGGGATTTGTTTCTCTAGTCTACCCAGACTAACAAACACCCACAGCATCTCTTAGGGTTGCCACTGGATGATGACTGGAAGATCACCAGGCTTTTGTTCTTCTCCTGCTTAGTCTGTCTGGGAGGAGTTCTGGTGACAGTGGGTTATGCATTGATGTGCTAAACACAAGTTCAGGAGGTCAAAACCACTCACCACTCTGAAGGATAAAGACGGTCCTTTTTGCTTCCATAAAGTGTCCCAGTTTCAAGAACCCAGTTTTCAAGGCATGTCTACCCTGTCCTACCGGGTGGCTATGAATTGGAATCAACCCCGTGGCTATGAGTTTAGCGTTATCTGGGTCTTAGTCTGGAAGCTGCACTGAGACATGTTCAGTGTCATGTTGCTAAGGACCGTCAAGTTGGTTACAACTCATAGCGACCCAGTGTACAGCAGGAAGAAACACTGCCTGTCATACGCCATCCTCACAATTGTTATTCTGGGTGAGTCCATTGTGGCAGCCACCGTGTCAATCCATTTGTTGAGGGGCTCCCTCTTTTTCACCAGACCTCTACTTTATTAAACTTTTTTCCTTTTCTTTTCCTGGAACTGGTCTCTCCTGAAAGCATGTCCAAAGTACATGAGATGTGGTCTTCCTCAAACCTCTGCTGACAGATGGCCAGTGATGCCCAAGAGGAGCTTTGGCCAGGAATGAAGCCCAGATCTCCTGCAGGAAAGTGAGAGATCTACCACTGAACCACCAATGCCTCATACTGGACAACAGACTCCAAACCCAACCCAGGGCCATGGACTCACACAGGACTAACACAGGGGTCCTGTATGTGCTTTTCAAGACTGTCCGTCTTTGTGAGCGCAAGAAACGTCATCTTTCTCCTGAGGTGTGGCTGGTGGATCTTGAACAGCCAGTGGTTAAAAATTGAACAGCCAGCGGTTAGTAGGCCGATGCTTATGCTGGGCCATTGGCCATGCATTATACATGGAACGCCGTCCTTGATTTGATGGAACCTGCTGTTCAAAGGTCAGCAGTTCAAAGACACCAGTCACTCTGCGGACGAAAGAGGGGGCTTTCTATTCTTATAAAGAGTTACAGTCTCAGAAACCCATGGGGGTAGTTCTGCCCTGTCCAACAGAGTTGCTGTGAGTCAGCGTGGATTTGATGGCCGTGGGCTGATTGGTTTGAACTTTTGTACTGAAACATTGGTCTCCACGCTTTTTGATAGCACTCCTCTATCACGCATGAGACGTTGTAAGCAAAATGAGTCAGTTTGTGAATATTGTACCTCTCCTTCCTATTCCCAGGAATGGACTCCCTGACCCATAAGAGGGTAAGTGAGGCCTGGGTGAGTCCCCGCTTCACTAAGGTGTGGGATGAAGATAGAACTTTTCCACAATTACAGACTCCAAAATATTAAGCAAACTGTTTACCAGCATTTGATGTGAATGCTAAATTAGCTGTTCTCCCTGTGGTTCCCAGTTATCTGAGGCCTTTGTGTTGTCTCTCTACAGAGCTAACTCCCCTGCTGTTAAGATGATGGTTTGCTTCCCTTAAAGCCTGTGGGTGGATTCACATGCTGTTGTTAATGATCTCTAGTGTAACCGGTTTAGCCACATCCAGGAGTCTGGGGTCTGGTCTTGTCACATGGGACCCTGATACCTCCTTTTCCTATAAGCGTGCATATGACACAACCCCTTCCTGTGGCATGTGTCCTTGTCTGTAGTTGGGGGCCTGGCTTGGCTCCAGAAGTATATAAAGATGGGACATAGGATAGAGGCTCTCTCTCCTGCTCGCCTCTCCTGGCCCTGAGCACTGGATGCTCTTGGCTCCTCTCCCTCATCATTTAATCCCTTTCCCCACCTCTCTCTCCTCATCGACCACCAAGCAAGGTGGAGGTGAGCATGTACCATGATGTGGTATATGTCTGACTCTTATGGTTCCTCTCTCTCTCATGCTCTCTCTATCTTTCTTATAATAAATAATAATCATCGCTGTATAACTGCACCTATTGAACTGTGATGTATGTATCCCAAGCTGGCCACTTTTGATATTAGGCTGGGTCTTCCACTGTCCTGGAGCCATTGACAGCCACTGCCATGAGGCCCACACAAAGCCCTGCTCCGTGAGGGTGAGAGCAAAGGCACGCCCTGAGAGTTGCACCCTTGTTCTGAGGGAATCCAGGTGCCTTTCTCTCACTACCACTTCTGTCACATCTTCTTTCTTTGCCATCTTTGCACACAGGTTTATTTTACTTCCCTGCTGTCCCCAAGCATATTCCAGACTCCTGTGCCAGCAAGTCCTCCACCAGGGACTTCCGGCCGCCAAGATTCTCCTCCCCACTCTTCCTGCACAGCCTCCGTGTAGCCACCAGGCACCCCTTCACACAGTCCTCCAGACATCGCTGCCTTCCAGAAAGGATCTGGTTTCACACAAAAATGACACACCAACTCAAGAGGAAATGTAATGCCTGGGCTAGAAAGGAAGCCACTTAACAAAAATAAAACGGTACATTTGTGAGGGGGGAAAGCATCCTGATGATTATGGACAGCTATTTCCCAAAGACCAAGTGAATGGCAAAATAATAGTAACAAACTGAAATCAAGATTAGAGCCAGTTCTAAAATGTGATGGAAGGTATGTTTAGATTCTTGCGTTTTCTCAATCACGGAAGGCCCCCGAGTCTTGGAAACCCACAGGGGTAGTTCTACTCTGTTCCATAGGGGCACTACATATTGGAATTGACTCGACAGCCGCGAGTTTGGTTTGGTTTAGTGTGGGGGTTGCAGGGAGTTCTGGGAAGCTCAGCTAGAATTGTTGTGGCTGGTCCTCTGACTTTCCTCAGCCTGGGTTTTAAAGAGACAGTCTGCTTTCCTCTTGACCTTGGCTTTGGTCTAACAAGAAGAGCTAACCAAGGGTAGAACCGTAGGGTAGAGAAAGCACGGGCACCAGGCCTGCTGCTTGACTCCCTGGTGATCTGCTTTTGACTGGGCTCGGGCTCCTGTGGTAGTTAGCTATTAGGTCAACTAGACATTCCAGACTAGGGGCAGAGTTCAACCTGTCAGTCAAGTGGTACCTTGAAGATACCTCCTTGGGGATGTGGCCTTTTGTAAGAGCAAGTTTGACAAATAACCCTTCAGAAACAGTAACAGGAGTAATGATTCTCTGAGGATACAAGAGTGGGGGGAAGGGTCGAAGGGGGAACTGATGACAATAACTGTATGACCCATTTCAAGGGTAACAAATAACAGAATTGTAGATGAACAGATGCATTGGATGGTGTAAGATATAGCAAAGAATAATATACACTACAATAACAAGGGTTCCTGTGAGGGATGTACAAGGGGAGGGATAAAGGGGAGCTGATATCAAAGAGTTTGAGAAGAAAGAAAATGCTTTGAAACTGATAGTGGCAGTAATTGTACAATTATGATTGATCTAATTGAATTATGGATTGTTATAATATCTGTAAGCGCTCCCAATAAAATGATCAATTTTTAAAAAGAGAAAGCTCAAAGACATGTGCCAACTTCAGGATCAAGTTGGGAAACTTGATGAAGTAATATATACGTGTGAATGAAAGGCCTCATGTAAACGTTCATTTCATGGTTTGGGTGGTGAGTAGTAGGAGGATGATAGCAAATATGAATTAAGCATCTGGTGAATCCCCTCTGACCATAAACCAGGGATGGGAATAGCCTTGTTATCATGCAGCATAAGGAGACCTGGTGTGTAGTGGTCAAGAGTTGGGCTGTAATCCACATCGTTGGTTGTAATCACCCTTGGCTCTGTGGGAGGAAGAATAACGTTTTACTCCTGTAGACAGTTTAGTCTCAGAAACCCACAGAAGGGTCTGCGTGAGCCAGCATTAAATCAATGGCAGTGAGAGCGATCATTCAGGATGTGTTAGAAAGTAGATGATTACAGATGCAGTTAGGTTAATGTTTAATGCCTCATTTTTTGATCCATTTTAAATCTGTTAGTTTTTATTATTTTCTGCTTTCTTTTCCATTGACGTTTTTCTGTTTTACTTTATTATTATTGTTAGTTTTTAAAGGTGTTTTTCTATATATAAAATCTAAGATAGGTATAGATATAGATAGATAAAGTTATAGATAGGATTGGTATAGAGATAGTAACTGGATTAGTGGTTCCTTGGAGGTAGGGCAGGAGAGGTTGGGGGGGGGGTGTGTGTAATTCAGAGCTACCTACAATGAGTACATGACAAAAGTAAATATTCTAAATATTCTAATATTCTAAATATTCCAAAACTTGATTGTGGTAATGATTGTACAACTTTTCTTGGTTGAATTGTAGAATTGAATGATATTTGAATTATATGCAGTGAGTTACTCTGGATAGACTAGAGAAACAAATTCATAGACACATATAAGAAAGAAGTTTATATACAAGAGAAGCTGAATATTGAGGAAACATATCAGCCCAGTCCAGATCAAGACCATAAGTCCAATATTACCCCATATGTCCAATACCAATCTATAAAGCCCTTTTCAGACTCATGAAACACTTGCAATGTTGCAGAATGCAGGATGATCACAGGCCAATGGGTAGAATGTCTTTGGATCCAGTGACATTGTAAGCATCTCAGAATTGGTAGGGGTCTACATGTCATTAAAGGGGGTCAGAGTGGAGAACCCAAACCCATCTGTAGACAATTGAACATCCCCTCACAGAAGGGTCACAAGGAAGGGAAGAACCAGCCAGGGTGCAGTATAGCACCAAAGATACACACTACATTCCTCTAGTTCATTAATGCTTCCTCCCCCAACCCCCAACAGTCATGACCTCAGTTCTATCTTACAAATCCAGTTAGACCAGAGCATGTACACTGGTACAGATAAGAGCTCTCGACATGCAGAATCTAGGACAGATAAGTACCTCTGGACCAATAATGAGAGTTAGTGATACCACAAGTATAGGAGGAAGGTGGAGAGAGGAGGGAGTGAAAAGGGGAACTGATTGCAATGATTGACATACAACTCACCCCACCCACTCACCCACCCCCGCCAGGGAAGTGAATGACAGAAATGTGGGTGAATGGAGACAGTGGATGGTTTAAAATGTGAAAATAAAAATAATTTTCAAATTATGAAGGGTTCACAAGGATGAGAGGGTAAGGGAGGGAGGGAAAAAGAAGAGCTGATTCCAATGGCTCAAGTAGAAAGAAAATGTTTTGAAAAGGATAATGTTAGGGCTGAGGCCTGGTGGCGTAAGTGGTCGAGTGCAGGACTGCGGCCCGTGGGCTTGGCAGTTCAAATCCAGTGGCACCTCTCAGGAGCAGTCGCTGGGTAGCTCCCACGACCACCAGAGGGCAGTGATGCCCCCCACCCAAAAAAAAAATAAAAAAAGAAAAGAATGATAGCAACATATGTACAAATGTGCTTGATACAATGAATTGTTTTAAGAGCTGTAAGATCTTCCAATAAAATGATTTATTATTATTATTATTATTATTTTTACAACAGGGACCAGTTGGCAGCCTTGGGAGGAAAGTAGGCAGGAGATCTGGCTGGGTTGCACCTCAACGCTTCCAGGCACCCAGCTTTGCCTTCTTCTCCCTTCCCACAATGTCACAGTGCCAGACTTAGAAGGCGTGTCACCATGCTACTGAGAATCTCTACCTTGCCAGCCCTGTGGAGGCACAGTTGGCTCTCAAATATAGGCATATTGATGCATGGCAAGACTGATTATGACAGAAATTGCTAGGTTAACATGTAATATCATTTGATCTCTCTTTTGACCTATTCTGACGTTTCAGTTAAAAAGAATGAGTGAAGGATAAATACCCATGGTTGAGCTCCTGAATCCCCTTGAACCCCAGGCCAGGGATGTGAGTAGCTGTTCTGGGGAATGCACTGCAAAGTGGAGCCTTGTCGATGCAATTAGGTTAAGACTCAGCACCTTATCATTTGATCTGCTTTTAGACCTATTTCAAATTTGTTCTACTCTCTAGTACTTTCTCCTTTTTCTGCTATTGAGGTTTTTCTCTGTTTCACTTTGTTATTGTTGCTATTTTCTCTCTTTCCTTCTTTGTGTAATGCTTTTCTGTGTTTGAAATCCAGGTTAGGTAAATCTACAGAGACAGTAACTGGATTAATGGCTCCATGGGATGTGGCAGGGAGGTTGGAGGGAAATGGAGAGCTAATAACAATGAGTACAAAAATGAAGAAATCGTTCTGAAATGGATTGTGATGATAAGCACATAACTCTTCTTTTTTATATATGCATAACTCTTCTTACAATGATCCAGCTATCTATGGAATTGTATGATTTGCAAATCATATGCCAATAAAACTGTTTTAAAAATAACAAAACTTAAAAAAAGAATCATGACATAAAGACCCATGCATTACATGCTTCCTCTGCAAATCCAGAGGACCAGAGGATGTGCACTGGTACAGATAGGAACTGAAAACACAGGGAATCCAGGATAGATGAACCCTTCAGGACCAGTGGTGAGAGTGGCAATATCAGGAAGGTGGGGCAGAAAGGGGGAACTGATTACAAAGATCTACATACAATTCCCTCCCTGGAGGACAGACAACAGAAAAGTGGGTGAAGGGAGACATCAGAGAGTGTAAGTCATGGAAAAATAATGATTTATGAAGTATCAGGGGAAAAGGAGGGAGGGTGTGAGAGGGAGGCGGGAAATGAGGAGCTGATAACAAGGGCTCAAGTAGAAACCAAATGTCTTGAGAATGATGAGGGCAACAAACATACAAATGTGCTTCACACAATGGATGGATGTGTGGCCTGTGATGAGAATTGTACGAGTCTCCAATAAAATGTTAAAAAAAAAAAAAGAAAGAAAGACCTATGCATTAAAATCACAGACAATTCATTTGTTTTGTGTGTAGAACAGACCAAGCTCAAGAAGTCTGGAAATTCCACAATCCACTAAGTCAATTTATGGTAGCCAAGGACCACCCCAACCCCCAAAGTTGCCATGGAAACCAGCTGACTGGTTTAAAATTAACACTATCACATTTTAGGAAGTTAATATCTTTTTAATCTGAGACACTTTGGGGACAGAAAATACTTTATATAAATGAGTGGGCAATTTAAGATCTGGTCCGTATCTGAGAAATCTTTTTTTTCACCTTAATACTTTGTTAATCAGGTTACAGAGCAGTTTTACCTTCAACAGTTCTTTTGCATTTTGTTTCATCTTGTCCATTGCAATCCTCCCCAACAGACCAGCATGGCTTCCTCTTCCTCCCTCTATTTCCTGTCTCCCTTTCTCCTTCTTTACAACCTTCTGAACTTGGTTCTCAGGTGGTGCTGCCCTTCTCATGTTAAGTGACTGGTTACTCTAAGATGTGCGTACTTCACCAGTGCAATGCTTTCCCTTAGAGCAGTGGTTCTTAACCTTCCTAATGCCCTGGCCCTTTGATAAAGTTCCTCATGTTGTGGTGACTCCCCAACCAAAAAATTATTTTCATTGCTACTTCATAAATGCAAGATTGCTACTGTTAAGAATCGAGTGATCTCCCGTGAAAGGGGTGGTTGACCCCCAAAGAGGTCGCGACCCACAGGTTGAGAACTGCTGCCTCAGGGACTGTCTATGATTTGGCAGAAAATTGAGTCCCTGGGGTGAGTTCTGTTCCAGATCTGAAAAGAGTGAGTAAGTGAAGTTCCAGAAATTCCTCTCCCTAGGAAGAGTTCACCTGAAAGCCCACCCCCATTGAGTGGTCTCACAGCAACCCTTTAGGACAGAGGACCTCCTTTGGGGGTTTGAGACTGCAATTGTTTACAAGAGCAGAAAGTCACATCTTCTCCTGAGAAGCAACCGGTGGGGTCCAACAGTAGGCTGTTCCATTAGCTGCCCAACTCCTAATCCACTGCACTACCGGAGCCTTACTGATTTCTGGAAACCAAGCAAGATACTGCCTCTGTTATAGCAATACTTCACAGATTACTTTATGGGGGGTAAAAATATAATTATTTCTTTATAAATTTGATTCAATCAGTGGAAAGGGAGATTTTTAGGAAAGGCCAGCTCTTCCTTAATGGTAGCCTATTTTTAAAAGAAAATGAAACCCAAACATTTTTGCTGAATTGATATTTCTTTAGGAGCATAAAAAAAGGTGTCATTGATGGACATTAATATAAAATATGGTCACTGGAGTTAACAGATGCACAGTAGGGTATCTAATTATGAATGATAGTATAATCTCAATTATACATAAAGTAATTTTAAGCCATAAGTATGTTTTATCTTGAACTTTCCAAATTGGAATCACATTTCTGAAGGGAAGGGATTTGTCATTACTTGTTGTGTTAGTTACATATTTTCATGCCTACTTCAAGGGATAGCACTGTAGGGATGGAGTCTAGCCTGTCAATCAAATCATGGCCGCATGGGCATGACTTTCTCATAAGGAGAGTCCTGGGAACCTCCCCTCTCTTCAAGTTTCTCCTTCCTGCTGGTGAGCCATGCTGGGACCTGCCAGCACCCTGGATGTGTGTCCATCACCATTGGATGCACAGGAAGCTGCACAAGCTGGCCTGTGATCTTCCAGCATTCTGCACCATTGCATGTGACTCCATGAGTCTGAAGAAGGACTTATGGACTAGTATCAGACTTATGGACTTGATCTGGACTGGGCTGGGACATTTTCCTGATATACAACTACGTCTTGATATAATTCTCTCATTCATATGGGAGTGTCTAGATTTGCTTCTTGGGGCAACCTAGCATACTTTTTTGCACTATTGCTTACTGTGAGTCTATTATCCAGTTATCCAAACCAACATCTATCATTAACTTAAGCAAAAAAGTAAAAACAAAGAATAAAAAACAAAAGCAGTTACTTTGACTGGATAAACGGAAGCCTGCTAGACTTCATGGATTTCTTGAAGATACAGCATGATCAGAGGGGTTTACCAGGAAGACATTGTAAGAAACTGAAAACCTCAGTAGTGAAAAAATCAGCCAGGAGAGTTGCAACCAGGCTTTCCCCCCTATCATGACTGTGCACGTGCTCATTCTCCAGAGGTAGCAAAGGCTCTC
The DNA here is from genome assembly GCA_004026705.1 of Nesogale talazaci. Taxonomy (NCBI): domain Eukaryota; kingdom Metazoa; phylum Chordata; class Mammalia; order Afrosoricida; family Tenrecidae; genus Nesogale; species Nesogale talazaci. Next base: position 34,361 of record PVJH01019731.1, read on the forward strand.
TAATGAGAATTTCTTCAGCAAACCTTACTTCATCCAACCCACAGCCTTCATCTGATCCCTTCAGACTTCTTTTTCTGTGTAAAACTCAAAGAACATGAGGAATACAAGGTGAGGGACACAAATTGAGGATGTCATTTTGACATGGTATAAATCAACCAGAAAAACCCCAAATAAACAAATCCAGATCACTGGCATGGAGGCATTGCAGCCTTACAGGGATTCTAAAGGACAGGTAGGACTGCCCTCTGGGTTCCCAAGACTGTCACTTCACAGAAGTAGAAAGCCCTGTCTTTCTCCCTCAGAGGGACTGGTGGTTTCAAACCACTGATGTTGCCGTTCATAACCCAATGCTTAACCCCTGCTCTATCAGGGCTCCTCAAAAAGTACTGGCTTCTTCAGGGAAGGATTTTAGATGGGAACACGGCCTCCCAGAGTGTACAGAGCGGGATAGGGGATGTTGATAGTTTCACATTTTGCTATGTTTGTCTAACAAAGCTCTCTGGGTTTTTTTTGTAGCAATACTTTTTTGATTCACCCTGTATTTCACAGTACAAAGTTGAGAGAGAGAAAATCCAAAGAGCAAAAGACACTTGGAATTAATCAAGCTGAAAAATTCAAGAAAAAATTCAATCTTCAAGTTATAATATTGGAGAATTCTATTGACAGAACATTAAGCTACACAAGAAGCATCAAACACACACATGGAGAGAGAGAGAGAGAGAGAATAAGTACATAGAGCCCAGTACCAAAAAGAATTGGTTGGTGTTCAACCATTTCAGGCGGTAACATTTGATCCAGGAATAGATGGTGCTGAGACACTAGAGAAAAACAAGATGATGAGAATTGGTGGATGGACAATCACAATGTTTCAAAGTACAGAAGCAGTGCTGGAAGTGCTCATTGACCTGTGAACACACTCTTGGATTCATAATTGTGACCATTCCAAAGAAAGGTGATCCACCAGAATGCAGAGATTATATAATAATACCATTAACATCATACACAAACAAAGCTTTGCTGAAGTTACCTAAACGCATGGTTGCTGCAGCACATTTACAGGGAACTTCCAGCAATGTAAGTGGAGTTCAGAAAAGGAGGTGGAACCAGGGATACTATTACTGAGGTCAGATGGATCTGCATGGAAAGCAGAGACTGCCAGGAAGATGTTTGCATGTGTTTTATTGACCATGCAAAGACATTCTATTGTGTAGCTCATAACAAATTATGGAACATTGCATAGAATGGAAATTCCAGAACACTTAATTGTACTTACACAAAACATAGACCAATAGGCAATCACTTAAACAGAAGAAAGGTGAGCCTCGGGGCCCTATCACTCACCATATCTGTTCAATCTACATGCTGAGGTAATAATCGGAGACTCAGGGCTCTATAAAGAATGGGGCATCAGGGTTGGAGGAAAACGAAGTCACAGTCTGACACAAGTTGACACAAGTTTCTTCATGAAGTCTTTCCTGACCACGCATCAGGATGTGAGCTTTTCCTTCTTTGAAACCTCAAATCCCACAGTTGGCTTTGGATCACATTCCATGGATTGGAGTCACTCGAAATGTGTTATTCCCCCAAATCTTTTATGAACCCTTCAGGAAGTCTTGAGTCTTCTCTCTTTGCAACATCAAATACACATCCTGCACAATCAAGTCACTCAAGTACTATGTCTGGTGCTGAACAACTACTTTGTTGAGGTGGATGTCTGCTCTTGATTGAAGTTACTCAACCCATCACCCATCGCTGACATTTATTGAGCACTTGCTAGGTGCCAAGTACTAGGAATCCATTGATCCCTTTGCATTAATGAACTCATCCCCGGTCCACCGAAGAGAAACTGAAGCTCAGAAAGGTCAAGCATTTTGCCCAAAGGGAATCCGGCAGTAGACTGGATGGGAACTCATGTTTGGCTAAGTTCAAGTCTAGACTTCTAAACTCTGTGCAGCAGCTGGGAGAAGGGAAGACAGAGGTGTGGGACCAGGAGACAGGGAGACTCTGTTCTCATCTTGTGTATCTCTCTGACCCAAACTGGCAGAGATTGGCAAGTTGTTCATTCCACCTATTCTCTTTTGTTCCTGGGGAAGGCTTCAACTGATTTTTTTTTGAACCTTTAATGTGCCTGTGACTGGCCTGGGGTTCAACAAGAATGGGGGAGACTGATAGACCACACACACACACACACACACACACACACATACACACCACCTAACACAACGTGAGCGACACTATGGTAGAAAGTTGCCCACAGAAGATACCAGGCCTGAGTTCCTGCAGAGAGGGGTGGAGGTGGGTGGAAGGAACAATGCCCCCTTAAATGGCATCACAGAGCTGAGTCCTAGGGAGGATGAGGAGTTGACTAAGTAAAGATGAGACCGGGATAAAAGAGCATTACAAGTGATGATTCAGCACACACAAATGTAAGGGGTATGCCCCCTCAAGAGTGACAGTCTCCGAAACCCAAACCCGCAGGGGCAGTACTACCCTGCCCTTTGGGGTTGCTGTGAATCGGCATCGACTGAATGGCAGGGAGTAGTTTTCATTTTTTTCAGCATTCTTGGGCTGAGTGCCGTCCTTACATGGCATTGCCTTTACCCGGTGAGCCTGTCTGGTGCTTCTGTAACTAAGACGCCAGGAGGTTTAGGATCCACCCTATACTGCTAGGATTGCTTTGACATAAGAAAATATAAATCCTATTTTCAAACGCGATCACAGGTCCAGGGACAAAGGCCAGGGAGTCCGCACATATTGCCCATTGTCATTGAGTCTGTATGACTGAAAATGACCCTATCTGGGGTATTAGAGGCTGTGTAAATCCTTACTGGAGCAGGAAGCCTCATCTTTCTCCCACAGAGTGACTTGTGGATTTGAACCACCAGCCTCATGGCTAGCCATGCAGCACTTACCCAGCAGTGCCACTGAGACTCTTTGGGGGGAGGAGGAACGGGTAACTACAAGTGGCGGAATTTGTCTAGAGGTGGTATTTGATTCCCATGGCTGTCCTAAAACAGATACACTACTTAAAACTACTCCAGGACAGGTGGCTTTCTGGTTACAGAAGTTTATTTTCCTCACAGTCTGGAGGGCTAGTGGTTCGAATCTACGGGGCCATTCTACAAAAGGACTTGAGTCACCACCTTTTCTTTTCCTAGGGGGTATGGCAGGCTGAAAGATAAACCCATTCATTCTTCTGAGTAAGAGCCGTCTCAGAAGCAGGAACACATAGAGAGAAATCTTAGTGCCATCAAAAGTTGAACACGTGGAGCACATCTGCCTGGATTGATGGAGACCGAGCCCAGAGGCGCCTGAGGCTGCAGCACAGAGATCACGGGCCAGAACAGAGCTGCTGTGCAAAAACTATGACATTGGGAGGCAATGCTGTGGGTGGGCTTCCTGGCTCAAAGAGGCAGAGACCAAGGGATCACTGGAGAGATACTTCACTGTTGGCTGAGAAGAGGCCCTGCTTTGGAACATTACTGTTTGCTCATCTTGACTTATGAAAACCTGTTAATTTCCCTAATAGATCCCTTAGTCTTGAGTATTGTGTATGAGTTCTATGTGCCCATCCCAACAGATTACTGAACTCAGCATGGAAGTAGAGTTTGTGAGTCTGAGTTGCTACAGAAACAAAATCCAGGGACACTTGTGTGCATAAGAAAGAGCTTTGTGGGCTGAGCCCCAGTGGTGTAGTGGTTGTGCGCTGGACTGTGGCCCACGGGGATGGAGGTTCAATTCCAGCTCCACAGGAGCAAAAGCTGGGCCTCCTACTCCCACCACCAGAGGGCAGTGATGCCTAAAAAAATTTGTTAAAAAGAAAGAGCTTTATATCAAAGAGTATTTGTATATCAAGAAAAGATCCCAGCCCAGTCCAGTCCAGTTCAAGTCAGTAAGTCCAATATTAGCCCATATGTCTGATACCAATCTATAAATAAATTCCTCTTCAGACTCATGCAAAACATATAACGATGCTGAATGCAGGAAGATCACAGGCCAGTGGGTGGAGTCTTGTGGATCCAGGGGTCGTGGAAGCATCTCAGGGCTGATATGGGTCTTCCCAGGGCTCCTCCAGCTCCAGGGCTCTGGCTCCATCAGCGTAGCTCCATGTGGCTTGTCATCAGGAAGAGGAAGCAGCCAGTGAGTGGATCTGGCCTGAAGAAACATTTATCTCCTTAATGCCTCCAAATGAGGTCATCAAGCTGCAACCGGATTGACAGGGTAGACTCCATCCCTTTGCAAGTTGACAGGAGGTCACGTAACTGCCACATGGAGTGCCGTGGGAGAAATGGGCGGTGTCAGAACAGGGTAAGAGAGGTGGGGAAGTGGAGGCAGGCCTCATCCTTGCTCTTCAGAACAGGAAAGCCAGAGGATTTCAGACATGGCCCACTCCGTGAGCTTTACTCAATTACTGCCCTTAAATGAAGTCTCCATGAGATCTGTTTTTTTTCTCACTAACACTAACTCTGTCAGACAGGGGCGGGGAGTTGCAACTGAAGGCAGTAACGTAGATAGGTATAGATATAGCATGCTTTGAATATAATGTACCTTGACAGTTTTGAGGAGGCTGGGCAGATATTTTGTAAAATGCTGCATCGGTGTTGGAATTTGCTTGAAATTCATCTGGCATCTTGTCACTGTATACCTTTGAATTTATTTTGTTTTAGGGGGGCTTATTTTTAAACCGCAAAGATGTTAATCTATTATCTCTGGGGAATTTTCGATCAATTTTTTAAAATCCATTGGTTCTAAGGCCCCATTTCCTTGCTCACAAGAAGACTAATAATGGACAAGTTGCTGTTTGAGTTCCCTAACGTTGCCATGACACAAATACCACAAGTGAGTGATTTTAGAGAACCGAAATTTATCTTCTCATCATTCTGAAGGCTCTAGGGGAGGCCCCTTCTTGTCTACTTCAGCTTCCAGCAGCTGCCAGCAATCTTTGCCAGGGGCCTGCTTTTCTCGGGTTCTTTGGCATTCCGAGGGAGCGCTGGTGGAGTGCTAGTGACACAGTGGGCTGAGATCAGCAAGGTCAGCAGCCTGAGACCACTAGCTTTTCTAAAGGGGAAAGATGGGGATTTCTAAGTCTCAGAAATTCAGAGGGGGAGTTCTGCCCTGTCCGGCGGCATTGCTATGAGTCAGCATCCACTTGATGGCAGTGAATTGTTTGGGTTTTTTCCAGCATTCTTGGCCTCAGAGGTAATCCTCACATGACATCCTCTTTACCCTGTGTGCCTATCCTAGTATTTTTGTAACTCAGAAGTGATTAGGTATAGGATCCACCTGACACTGCTATGGTGGCATTCGCACAACCACATTAAAAACATCCTATTTTCAAACAGGATCACACACCTATTCCCATCGTCATCGAGTCTATTCTAACTCCAAGAGACCCTAGAGAGGGTTTCGGAGGCTATGAGAAATCTTTACTGCATCAGGAAGCCTCCACTTTCTCCCCCTCAGAGAAGATGGGGCTCAACTTCTGACCGAGCAGCTCGCAGTCTCACACCTACTGCGCAGTGCCACCAGGGCTCCTGCAACATAGAGTGAGAGGACAATTCTGCCCATCACAGTCACCTGCCCCAAATGTTTTCTAGGGAAACTCCAGACTGCTTAGACAGAGGCCACATCCTGCTGTCTGTACTCACAGCGGGAGGAATTTGGGCATCGGGTACTGGCTTTTCCACGGTTGGGCTGCTTTAACGTGGTGGTTTCATCACTGTGGCCATTGCTTGGGGGCCTATTAAAACTGAGAATCCCTGCACCGCACTCTCAGAGATGGTGTCATCCTTGAAATAAAGAAGGAAATGTTATTTTACCATCGTGCTAGGGGACTAAGGAGGCCCCCAACCAGCTGCTTGGCCTCTGAAGCGTTCCAAAGAGTTCATGGCAAAACTTTTAAAATGTGTGAGCAATAGAGCCAGCCCTGGTGACGTGGGGTGAGGAGTTGGGCCGTTACCTGCAAAGTCAGCAGGTTCAAAACCACCAAGATGAGGCTTTAGACGCCTATAAGGAGTGACTGTGTGAGACACTCGCAAGGGCGATTCTACCCTGCCTTTTGGGGTTTCTCTGAGCTGAAATTAACTGTGGCAGTTAGTTTGACTTTTTTTTCATTTTTTTAATATAGATTTTATTGGGGGCTCATGCATTTAATACATCATTTAATACATTTAATACATCGCTTGTATTAAGCATATTTGTATACATGTTGCTACATTCATCTACATTGTCTACTTGAACCCCTCCAGCATCAGCTCCTCTTCCCCTCTTGCCTCTAGTTCTTTATTTTTTTAATTCCAATTTCCCATATTTCCCCTTCCCCCTTCTCCTCCCCCATGAACTTCCAATAACTTACAAATTGTTATTACCTCTTCATAGCTTACACTGTCTAGTGTGTCGCTTCACTCACCTCCCCCCTCACCCCGTTGTCCACACCCCAGAGAGGAGGTTACAAGCAGATCCGAGAAATGTGTTCCCCCTTTCTACTCCACCATCTCTCCACCCCTCAAGTGTCACCGCTTCCCACTAGTCTCAAGGGATTATCTATCCTAAAAGCCATGTGCATCCCCTGGTCCAGCCAAATCTGTCTGGCAGAATTGGGATAATGATAGTCGGTGGGAGGGAGCATATGAACTACACTGCACCTAGACTGGCTCATCTCCTCGCTATAACCCCTCTGTAAGAGGATGTCTCTTCACTTATTGATGGGCTTTGGGTCCCCAATCTGAACTCTCCCTCACTAGTAATGATATATCTTTTAGGTCTTTGATGCTTGCTACCAGATCCCTTTGACACCTCGTGGTCATACAGGCTGTTATGCTTCTTCCACATGGGTTTGCTTCTTAGCTAGATAGCCACTTATTCACTTTCATGTTTTTAAAGCCACAGGCGCACATCTTTTGATAGCCGGACACCATCAGCTTTCTTCATCACACTTGTTTATGTACATATTTGTTGTCAGCAGTTATATCAGGAAAGTGAGCATATAATGTTTTGATTATTAGTTCTTGAAACCTGATAATTGATCCCTTTGGTATCTCTTAGTCCCATAATCTGGTGTACTTCTTCCATGTGGGCTTTGTTGCTTCTGAGCTGGATAACTGCTTGTTTACTATCAAGCCTTTAAGACCTCAGACATACATGTTTTGATAGCCAGGCACCATCAGCTTCCTTCCCCATATTTGCTTATGCACACATTTGTTTTCTGTGATCGTGTCAGGGAGCTGCACATCATGGAATGCCAATTTAATAGAACAAAATGTTTCTGCACTGAGGAATCACCTGATTGAGGTCCAATGTCCACCTGCTGTCCTAATTCTAAGCCTATAAGTATATATTGACCTATTTCCCCTTCATCAAATGAATATATGTACCTATGTATATGCCTGTATTTAATCTCTATAAATACCCCTTTCTCCCCAGTTCCTTTCTCTACTCTCCTATGCCTCCTCCCATCCCACCATCACACACAATCTCCATTCGAGTTTCAATGTTGTCTCTCTATTACATTAGTCTTAATCAATCCCTATCCGACCTTCCACACCCACCGACCCTGCCACTGATCCTGAACCACACACTACTCCCCGGATCCCTGGATCAACCAAGAGTTCTCCCTCCCCCTACATCCACCCTGGTACCAACAGTCCCATTGTCCCCACCCCTAGACCACTCATCCATCCCACTCCATCCAGATAGACCTGTGGAGAAAATAACATACTCAAAAAAGGGCATCCTATGATGAAGCTAACAAAAAAATCAACGAAAACACCAACCAAAATACCTCCAATATCCAACATATAAATGTACATGCAGTAATAACAACAATATAAAATCCTACAAATAGTTTAAAGTCTGTTCATTGACCTCTAGGAATGTCTCC